>VMDO01003322.1:0-129718 GCA_007922755.1 Pedetes capensis
TGCACCCCTAAGCCTGCTGTGGGGCAGCTTCCCCTCTGCTACAGAGCAGCTTCTTAGATAAAAGCGCACAAAGAATTTCTATCAGCACCTCCTCTCTTGCCCCCAAACCTAAGAAATCCGTTCACAGAAGAAGAACTTCTTTAAGATAAAGAAAAGAATCAGATCATTGTTCTTTTTTTTTTTTTTTTTTTTTTTTTTTTTGCGGTACTGGGGGTTGAACCCAGGGCCTCGCGCCTGCATGCTTTGCAGGTGCTGGACCACTGAGCTGCAACCCCAGTCCATTTTTTTACTTTTTGAGACAGGGTCTCACTAAGTTACTCAGACTGCCTCTGGTCTCAAACTTGTGATCCTCCTGCCTCCGCCTCCCAAGCTGCTGGGATTACAGGCGTGCGCCACCACGCCAAGCTCTCATTGTTCTTTCTTAACACTTTGGATTGAATGATAAATTTTATCCCCTTCGGAATCACGTAACTTCAAAAGACACAAAATCACATATACATCAGTTGTAAAGACACCGGGGCCTGCTCTAGAGCGGGTACTACCCCTTACTCTTTAATAATCTTCAAACTGCTTCACTCTTTTATTGACTCATCCTAAAGTTCATTTTTGCTATAGAGCCAAGTGGGTGGGGTTTAGCTCAGGTGGTAGAGCACTACTCTGCACTTTCTGAGGACCCCGGTTCAATCTTCAGCACCACAAAAATGGGAGAAGGACCTGGCAATCCACTCCCAAGACAATCCTGAAACAGCCATTGAAAACCCTATGAGGGTCGCTATGCGTCGGACCCCACTTGACGGCATCTTACAACCACGTAGCGCCAAAGACCCAGCTTCCCCTGAGTGGGGTCCTGGAAAGAACCCTCTCAGACCCAGGTGGCAGGAGTGCCAGGCGGCAGCCCTCACCACACTGACAGTGAGCTCTGACATGTGCCCCTGGAGAGCCGGGCACCCAGCCACTGAAGAGCCACCGTCTGGTGAGGGGGAGCTCGTCTACACAGCAAGGGATAGAACTGCCGAGTCATGCAGCACACCGCTATTTAATTGCACAGGGTTTGAGGCAGGAGGGAAAGACGGGGAAAATCTGGGGGTGGCTGGGAAGGACAGAGCTCTTTCAGCCCGGGGCCTGGTCTGAGCCTTATCAGCCGAGAATTCCAGCACAGCCAGAAGAGAAAGGCTGCCCCGGGAGCCACTGAAACCACGTCTCCCCGAGAACCCCACCAAGTCAGACTCAGACAGTAATTGACGCCAACAGACCCAGGGAATTTCCTCGACTGTCTCGGTCTAGGCATTTTTAGCAATGTTCCTTTTCCCATCTGTAAATCTGTGCCAGACACCTGCTGGGGTGTTGACAATGTAACTTCAGAGGCTCCGAGTCACATGCGCCCTGTTGAGAGACTCCAGGGCGCCTCTCTCCCTAGGCCCACACTCCCTCTGTGCTCCAGCTTCCCTCTGCCTAATAAACCTCAAACCGCCTCGCTCTCTTATTGACTTGCCCTAAAGCTCTCTTTTGACACAGAGCCAGGGACCCCGCGTCTCCCGGAGCGGAGGCCCCGAGAAGGGGAACTCCTCAGGGCAGGAGGTGATATCGGGGTACGGCACCCCAAGCCTCCTGACACACCCAGACACCCAGCGGCACCCTGTGGAACGTCCCCACACATCCGCAGCACCTGAGGGCACCCCACCGCCCACATCTCCATCAGTGCTGGGCGTCTCCCTGCTTCCTGACTCGGCCAATGCGCTTAGATTTGGTGACACCTCAAGTGTGGTTTGCCCTCTTAGGTTATTCGTGCATTTGAGCATCTCTTTAGATGCTCTGGGTTTCCTCTTCCACAGACCGTGTGACCACATCCTTTGACTCTCTGTCTGTTGGGTTGCTGTCTTTCTTATTTATTACCAGGGAGCTCCCTGTATGTTTTTAAATATATTGTTGGTTTCAGTTGGCTAATACTTTGTGTAAGATTTTTTCTTCACATCTACATCAATAAATGAAACAGAATTGTGAATTCCTCCCTATTGTCTTTACCTGGAGTGACTTTAATAACAGAGGAACTAATTGCACCTTATGAGAATCTAGTGGCTCATCATTTATATCCAGATCCATGTTCACTTTGGGAGAAGGGCCCAGCAACCTACTCCCCAAAATCAACCAGCCATTGAAAACCCTATGAACAACACCGAAGCACTGACAACAGTGTTTCGCCTGTTGTACACAGGTCGCTATGAGTCGGACACGACTCAACGGCACCTAACAACAACAACAACCATGTTCATTACCATCCTCTCTCAGGAGCTTCTTGCTTAGATGTGATAGCACTCTACTTTTCTGTTTTCCCCATTGAAATGAATTCCGGTATCTGGCACATGTTTGCCAAAAAACAAATATTTAATTTGTTGGTGAGCCGGAGACTAGTTCTGTTTATTCACTGTGTGACACTTGAACAGGGAAGTAACTTCAGTTTTTTCCTCTCTATCATCAGGGTATTAATAATAAAACCATGTCCTACATCTGTGATGTCGACAGCTGCACCACCCTGGTGTCCGATCCAGCCCGATCTCAGATGCTAAGCAGGGTGAGGCCTGGTTACTCCTTGGATGGGAGACCGCCTGGGAACACCAGGTGCTGTAGGCTTGGGAGAAGGACCCGGCAGCCCACTCCCAAAACACAATCAGCCGTTGAAAACCCTATGAACAGCAGAGAAGCAGTGACGTGGTACCAGGCTTGGCACAGTGTTGGGAAGTCCAGTCAACTTGGTGGCACCAAACCACAACTGTGTCTGTGTTACAAGTCATAGTATGCGCCTAGGTGCCCAGCCCTGCAGACTGGCACGCAATGGCGGGCCTGCGGGGTGGAGATCAGCTCAGGGACAACCTCCACCGTGGTGGAAAGCCAGGCTCGGGACCACAGTTGGTAGGAAGCAGGGCTGAGGTTTCAGGCTGGAGGTTCCCCGTGTGGCCCAGGGCACATCCTGACCGGAGGGTACCTCCCTGACTTCCAGGAACCCCAGCCCTGATGAGAGCGGAGCCCAGAGGCCCGGGGAGGCGTCTCCAGGGTCTAGGCCTGCTCTCCCCACCGGTTTGTCTCCACTGATTAGTGAATGAATGGGGCATTTATCACCAGGCCAGGCCACTGCGCAGCCTTTCAACAGAGTGGCCCCATGTGGGGACTCATTAGTAATTAAGCCTGAATAAATGTTTTGCAAATGGGGTCGCCCCTATGAATAGTAAGGGCTCTGGGAGCTGAGAAAGAATCGCTCAGCACGGTGACCATTGAGGCCTAAACAAACGCTTTCTTTCTTCCCCACACAATTGTGTGTTTGTCCACTTCAAGGCTGCCAGGACCCCAGGGGCAGATGATGACCAGTTACCGACCCGTAGCTGCACCCTAGGGCTGCGTTCTTTCCTGGAGGAAGCGGGATCTCCTGCATTCATCTTGGCTGGTGTCTGTCCCTGAGCACAACCTCTCTGAACACAGCCCACAGGCAGGCCGTGGGGAGGACCCGGGCCCAGGGAGGCATCTGTGCCGCCAGAGTTCCCTTCACTCATGTTTCCTGCAGCTTGGCTCTAGCCTGCACTTTTTTTTTTTTTTTTCAGTACTGGGGGTTGAACCCAGGGCCTCGCACCTGCATGCTCTGCAAGTGCTGGACCACCGAGCTGTGCCCCCAGCCCATTTTAGACAGGGTCTCGCTAAGTTACGCAGACTGCCTGTGGTCTAGAACTTGCGATCCTCCTGCCTCTGCCTACCAAGCCACTGGGATTATAGGCGTGTGCCACCACGCCTGGCTCTGGCCTGCACTTCTCACTGCGGTCGCCCCCGCCCCTCGCTCCATCCTCAGTGTTCTGAGGCCAAGCAGTGCGTGTAGAGGGCCCCGCACAGCCCGGAGGGCAGCCCTTCAGCAGCATCCCTGTCTTCTGCTCTCTAGGTGCCAAAGCCACCCCCTCACCGCCAGTCACACCCACCAAAAATGTCTGTAGAGGTTGCCAAGTGTCCCCAGAGGACACACGCGCCCCAGGCTGAGAGCCACGGCTCAGATGACTCCAACCAGAGTACCGAGCCTCCCGGTGGGGACGTCTGTGTGTGGACACTTTATAAAACATGCAGCGAAAGTTTCTTCCGAAATAATCCACCTATTTGTGTGTCTGTCCATGACTCAACCCTTAGATTCCTCCCAGGACCAAGCAGTGTTCAGATGTCAAGAATTCAGCAGAAAACAAGATACACAAGCCCTCTGCCTCCCACCCAGGAGAGACAGCCTAGCGGTAATCACGTCAACTGCAAAAGGACACGAATTCCAGCTCAGCTAAGTCCCTGTGGTTGTTACAACAAAGAACAAACCGAATGAGGGAGCGAGGGACGGCCTGGGTCAGGATTTCAGATAATAGCGGCAGGGAAGGCTTGAATGATGGGGGCGGGGGTTAACGGGGAGACGAGGGGACCCAGTGTGGAGAAGGGAGCGCGGGTCGGAAGGCTGGCAACAGGCAGCAACGTTGCCTCCCCCTCCCCAGCAACAGATGCCTCAGTTCATCTGTTTCCTCATATAACAGAATTTATATGAGACGCAGAAATTATAGCATGGAGTATAGAAAAACTCCATGAAAGATAGAGAGGGTAATACACTTTTCACATGTGAAGGCGGCAGTAGAAAGGGCTACTGCTGTCCAGAGCTGAGGTCACATTGTCTATATTTGATAGTGTGGTTTCAGTCTTCAGGAGAAGGAAATAAACATTTTACCCCTGGGGCCTGTGCCCGGAATGGGTTAATGGATTCCCAGTACCTTTAAAGGACTGAGCTCAGAGGGGGGCATTTCAAAACCTAGAAATGCAGGCAGCTAGAAGTCTTGATTGTTGTTGTTGTTAGGTGCCATAGAGTTGGGTCCAACTCATAGCAACCCGATGTACAACAAAATGAAATAGTATTCGACGATATGCCATGCACACATCTTTTTATGTTTGAACCCACTGTTGCAGCTACTGTGTTTCTTCTCATTTTGAGTTGTGCCACATGAATAAAAGGACATCCCAAGGGCTTTACACTATTCCCATTATTAAGGTCGGCGCTACTTTGAGGAGGCTACTCCGCTGTCATTTTCTTGAATGCCTTTCAGCCTGGGGGATTAATTTTCCAGCACTATATAGTGCTTCTGTGCTTTTCCTAGGGTTTCAATGGCTAATTGTTTTGGGAATGGACTGCTGGGTCCTTCTCCCTAGTCTTTCTTAGTCTGGAAGCTCAGCTGAAACCTGTCCACCCTGGGTGGCCCTGTTGGTATCTGAGATACCACTGACACAGCTTTCAGCATCACAGCAACGCACAGGCCCCACCGCACGGCAGGCTCACAGACACATGGGAGGGGGTGGAGGACACAGGATACGAAGAAGACGTGACTTTCTGGTCTAGTGGGAGGTGCGGCCCTTTACCTAGACTGTGTGAGCCAGTCCACAGGGCGGTATTTGGAAGGCAGCTCTTGAACGCAGTCTCCTGCCATCGCCCTGGAGAATGCACCCCAGCCTTCAGCTTTGGGAGGAACTGGTGAGTGATGGGAGCCACAAGGGGATTCGAAATAAGAACGCGCAAGCCGGGTGCGATGGCGCACACCTGTAATCCAGAGGCTTGGGAGGTGGAGGCAGGAGGATCGCAAGTTCGAAACCAGATGCAGTCTGCGTAATTTAGCAAGACCCTGTCTCAAAGAGTAAAAACAATGGGCTGGGGGTGCAGCTCAGTGGTCCAGCACTTACAGAGCATGCAGGGCCGAGGCCCTGGGTTCAACCCCCAGTACCACAAAAAAAAAAAAGTGAAATAAGAACACGCAGCTCGAACGTGGGTCCCTGCACCACAGGGTCTGTCAGCCCCTGGGCCCTCCTGGTGGACATCGGGAGGTGTGGACCACATGGTGACCCCGGGTTGCTCCTGTGCTGATTCGAGGCTCTTCCCAAAAGGACTGAAATGCCGGCTGGGCCCATTTGCAGAGTGGCCTCGCTCTCCGGGTGCCTTTGTGTTGTTTCCCCAGCGCCCTGGCCCCGTGGTCCAGGATGACTGTCGTCCGAGGCCAGCCATCAGCACAGGCCTGGACCCCTGTTTCAGCAAAGGTGGTGCTGTCTCCGGAGGCAGGTGAGGACAGCTGTGTTTTCATCACAAAGACGGGAAAATCCCCACTCAGAGAGGTGCTGTAGCCGCTGGGCCAGCAGGGCCAACCTTTGTGGATTGTGCAGTGGGAAGGGAAGACGGGCCTGGCTACTCTGAGAAGCACACGGTGACTTTTATCCACGGATGTCCACGGACAACGGTGAATTAGACAGAAGCCAACGCTGCGCGGTGCGGGCTGCACAGCGCACCTCTGATGCCAGCACACGCAGATGGCCAGAGGTGAAAGGCCAGGGGCCGGCGGCGATGCGGATCTGTGCTCGGTCACACTCAAGCGTCTGACCTGACGGCCATCTCACTGTCACCAAAGTGCCCACTTTGACCGACATTGCGCCAACAGAGCCCAGTCCCACACCATGGTCACCAGCAGCCTTGATGCTGCGATGGAGCCCCAGGGGCCACTCGAGAGGTCACTGTGGGGGCCTGGTGAGAGACAGATGACAAGCAGGGTGCACAGTGACACTCCAAGTGACAGAGTCAGAGGCCTTTGGTGCCTTTGCTCAGCATTTCATAAAGGCACCTGGAGCGCCTGCCACAGACCAGGCCATGGCCTCTCCACGTGGGCGACAACCCAGATGTGCTCCGTGGAGGGAGCGTCCCCCACAGACATTTCACGTTGCTGCATCTTCAGTGTCCTGGAGTCTCCGTTGCCGCTTAAGCACCACCTGCAAGGCTTCTCCCATCCACCTCCTGGGCCCCCTCAGGGCACCCAATCCCATGCACATTGCCTGGTCTCGCAGGCTATTTTCTGGAGCTTTGCCGGAAGCCTCCGTAACCCCTTAACTCTCACCCTCTGCATGCCTGTGAATGCAGCATGACCGGACGCCGAGATTTGCTGCCGGATGGAGCGGTTGCTTGAACCACCGCTGCTGCAGCAGCCTGTGGGCCAGGTCAGTCGAGAAAACACTTCCCTGGGCAGCCGCTGCCAGCTGGGCACCAGGAGACCAGCTCGTTTCGGACACTGACCCTTCGAGGGGGTTCTCTGTGGCACGTCCTGCGGCCTTTGGAGAGAGGGGTCTGGCCGACAATTCCTCCACCCCAAGGGGACCCTTACTGTCCCAGCACAAAGCCCAGGGGGGAATCTGGTTGGAGCGGAAGGTAATGAGGAGACAGCAGGTCAAGACTTAGGTGGGCCAGAATTTAGGAGAGATCAAACTCTAGCTGGGACCAGAAGTACCTGAAGGGCTCCCAACCCCCAGAGGTTCTGACGCTGTAGTTCTGGGGTAAAGCCCAAAAATTCTGCATTTCTGACAAGTTCCCAGACGACGCTGGGGCCATGGGTCTGAGGAACTGCGGTTGGATAGAGGTAAGACTTTATCTTCTAGGCGGTAGGGAGCCCCTGAAGGCTTTTGAGTTAGGGAGAAAAATAATGAACTGATTTTGGAAGGTTTATCTGCCAGAGGTCTGCAGGACCGGCCAGAGGATGGAAGGCAGAGGCAGAGGCAGAGAGAGTGAGGCAGTAACAAAGCCAGAATTTGGAAGACGTTTGGCTGGGTTGCGCTGTATTTTTCATACCGATCCCAAGTAGGTTCTGACCTCCAAGTCTCCACTTTATCAGCGGGTAGCAAACCAATTAAGCTCTCTGCCATACGCCCACAGGAACTCTGGTACCGAGAGAGTGTTAGGATTGAAGATTAGTCTAAAGAAAAAAAAAGTAAAATTGCTAACCCTTCCTATCCCATCCTATTGCAGGCCAAAGTTCATATTGAAAAATGAGAAGGAGCTGTTGAGACTACCCGCCAAAAAAGAAAAGCAAGAGGTTTGGGCTATGAGTCAAAGAAATGAGGTGCTGCGGAAAAGACAGGCCAGCCTCTGGCTCCCTCCCTCTTTCTGTTGGTTTCGCTCTGACCTGCGCTGAGCGTTCTGCTGCATTCCCAGTTAAGGCACTGGGAGGCAGGTGAGGATCTGGCCCTGCCGGAGTCTCATCCTGGTTCCAGCGATGAAGCAGGATGGCCGCCAGCCTCTGGGAGAATTGTGCAGGTTAGAAAAGCAACAGCCTGTGTTATGCAGATGACACAACTCTACTTGCTGAGAGTGAAGAGGATTTGAAACATTTACTGATGAAGATCAAAGAACACAGCCTTCAGTATGGATTGTGACTAAACATCAACAAAACAAAAATCCTTAGGACTGGGTCAGCACGCAACTTCACATTAAATGGAGAAAAGATTGAGGCTGTCCATGATTTTGCTTTGCTTGGCTCTATAATCAACACCCGCGGAAGCAGCAGCCAAGAAATCAAAAGATGCACTGCTTTGGAGAAAGCTGTGGCAAAAGACTTGTTTAGAATATTGATAAGTAAAGATGTCACATTGAAGATGAAGGTGCGTCTGACTCATGCCATGGTATTTTCAGTCGCATCATATGGTTGTGAAAGCTGGACATCAAACAAGAGAGATAGAAGAAGAATTGATGTTTTTGAATTGTGGTGCTGGAGACGTCTATTGAATATACCATGAACTGCCAAAAGACCAACAGATCTGTCCTGGAAGAAGTGCAACCAGAGTGCTCCTTAGAAGCAAGAATGGCCAGACTGCATCTTACGTATTTTGGACGTGTAGTCAGGAGGGACCAATCTCTGGAGAAAGACACATATTTGGGAGAGTGGCAGGTCAGCGAAAAAAAGGAAAACCTTCCACCAGATGGATTGACACAGTGTCTGCAACAATGGGCTTAAACATAAATAAGATTGTGTGCCTGGCACAGAATCAGGAAGTGTTTCGATCTGCTGTACATAGGGTCGCTATGAGTCGGACTCAACTCGGCGGCACCTAACAACAACAACAACTGCACACAGCTTGTACACCGCTCATTGTGGACAGCTCCTGGTTGGCCAAGGGCCCTTGTATGGGGCTGGAGGAGGCAGTGCAGCTGTCAATGGTGACTTTCTCAACAGCCTTGCGTTTACTCATCAGGCAGGAGGGCAGACCAACGTCCCAGAGCTGGGGGTGAATCGAATGCAGGGTTAAGCACACAAAGGGCCTCCCTGTGCGCTCATGGCTGGCACTCAACACACATCTGTCTTCTTCCAGATTCCTTTTGAATCAGAGAGGGAAGCCGGGTGGGCTCAGGCTCGCAGCTGCCAGGGCGGCATCTGCGGCTGCAAATCCTGGCATGGAGGCCGCCTTGGCATCGGCTGCTGGGCCCGCTGCCTCCCTGCAGCAGCTCATTGTTTGGCAGAGGAAACAGGGCCCGGCTCCCGCAGCAAAGTGAGCCAGCAGGGGCCACCGGCTGGGCTCCTCTGGCCGGAAGATCAGCTCCCCCAACACTGCCAGCCTGGGGGTCTCGGAACCCTGCTGGGGAGCTGCAAACCCCCGTGACTCTGAGCTGTTTCCTCAGTGCCAAGGTGGCGGGAGAATGCCCTGCCGGTGCGGGCACCTCTCCAATCACTCTGCCGGCCAGGGCAGCCGGCTCAGGTGCTGACAGTGCGGGCAGGGTGAGGGCAGAGCCTGGGCCGGCCTGAGCCTCGAGGCCCTTGGAGAACTCTGGCTGCCCACAACTCGGCTGAAGGGCCAGCCAAGAGGCTGGAGCGCCAGGCCCCAGTTCAGTCTCCAAAGAAGAGGGAGCAGCGGCAGGACAAGTGCGGAGCGAGGGGAGGAGCCGCGAGAGGGCCCAGGGCTACTCGCCCACCGGACATGAGCTGGTACCCTTTTGTCCCTGCTTTATCGTAAAGGTAAACATTAAGCATCAATTACCGGCGGGCTTCAGGCTGGCCGCAGGCAGTCAGAAAATAAGCAAGGCCTAGCAAATAAGTATGCATTGTAATGGGGGAGACGGACCTGTCCCCCTACCCTGCCTGACCAGTGCTCAGTCAGCGGGGAGGCAGAACCCCCACCTCCTCCCACAGCCATGGGAGGGAAGCTTCAGGAATGGCCAGGCGCTACCGCTGCCTCTTGACCCGTGGGTGGGAGTTTGCAGAGAGGGCAGCGCCTGGCACCCCAGGTAGGGCACGGAATGCAGCCTGCAGGGTCCTGAAAGAGGCCAATGGGAAGCGAGGCAGGCTGAGTGTGTCGTCACTGAGTCAGGGTCAGGGGGCAAGAGCGGAGAAGGCGTGAAGAACAGCCAAGACAGAGGAGGCCATCACACCCACAGGCTCCCTGCCCTCCCCGCACCCATCTGCGGCTGGCAGGGGCCGAGGTCTGGGGGGAGCAGGGCGCCCAGCCAGTGAGAGCCTGAGGATAGCAACAAAACTGGGGTCGAGGGGCAGGCCGGGAGCTGGTGACAACATGCCCGGACACGGGACGCGGACGGGAGGAAGGCGGCTCAGGTGCTTGGGGGCGAGGGGCTGGCACCGTGGTCACCCAGGGGCTTGCTCTGTGCGGCGTCAGAGACGTGGCCAGAGCCCCTCCACCCACCCACAATGGGGGTCACATGTCCAGCGCCGTGGCATGCGGAGTCAGCATGGAAAGGCCCCGGCCCGGAGCTCCTGGAGGCGCAGAGGCTGCGCCTGTTACCGCGGCATTGTCCGGCCAAGGCCAGCGGCTCTGGAGGACCTGGCCCAGCTCCAGGGCTTGAGTGGTGATGGAAGAGCCCGGCCCGGGCTTGGTGCAGACGCGGATCATTCTGCAGCCGGCAGGGCCAACCAGCAGCCTGCCGCCTTGGCCTCCCACCAAGCCGTGGGGCGGAGACAGAACCCACAGGGGAGCCCAGCCTGGATGTGAAGAAATGCGCCGGGCCTCTGCGGCTGTGCCTGATTTACACCAAATAATCTGAACGGTGGCCGGGGCACGAGGGCCTGGCTGAGGGAGGGTCGCGGCATTTCAGCCCAACTCCCTGATGCTCGCTCTGGGTCGCCCACATCCTCGTGCTGTGTGTTGTCAGCTGCTGTCCAGTCGGTCCTGACTCATAGCGACCCAATGCATGGCAGAACGAAGCACTACTCAGCGCCATGCCATGCGCGTGTTCTCTGTATGTTGAGCCCAATGTTGCAGCCACTGTGTTTCTTCTCATTTTGAGTCATGATACACAGGAGGGTGATATTGTGATAGGATTATATAAGTGGGTTTCAGGGGCTCTTCAAACCCTTATAGAAGCCGGATGCAGTGGTGCACGTCTGTCATCCCAGCGGCTCAGGAGGCGGAGGCGGGAGGATCGCAAGTTTGAGACCAGAGGCAGTCTGTGTACCTTAGCGAGACCCTGTCTCAAAAAAGTAAAAAAATGGGCTGAGGGTGCAGCCCAGTGATCCAGCTCTTGCAGAGCATGCAGGCACGAGGCCCTGGGTTCAACCCGCAGTACCACAAAAAAAAAAAAAAAAAATTGTAGACAGGAGCACTTGGGAGGGCCTTCTGCTCAAATATTTGGTCTTTGACCCCAGTACCAGACACAGAGCTCCCCAGACCTTTGTAGTTCCCCGAATGATAGAAGCATCTTTTGTCCTAATGAGGGGACTCTTGGTGGCTCCTGGTGAGCATCAGGGGCACCCACTGGCCCTGTGAGTGCAGGACTGGCCTTTTCCGACCTCCCTCCCACTCCCCCAACCTCAGGGATGGGGGGGCGGGGTTTTGAGCTGCTCACTACAGCCAATGACTTCATCAATCGTTCCCATGACACAAAGCCTCCATAAGAACCCCAAAGGATTACTGCAGGTCCCACCACCCAGGACCTGCAAGCGTTACCTATGTGACAGACAAAGACATGGCCAGTGGGGTCAAAGTCAGGATGCAGAGATGGGGGATTGTCCCCAGTCATCCGGGTGGGCCTGGCGTGTAGTTGCACGCACCCTGACAAAAGAGGAAGATGGGAGATCTGACCACACACGGGGGAGAAGGAGGCAAACAAGACTGTCACTCTGATTGATAGATAGCCTCTGTCCACTGCCCCCCACCACATGCCATGCCCCATTACTAAATCTTGATTGGCATCTAAGCCCCACTCACTGAGAAAAATTTGGAACATCACCCCCGAAAGAGAGACGTTTCGCCCTACTAGGATCAGAGGGGGTGTGTCTCAAGCATTGGTGCTGCGCTAAACCAAGGGGCATTTTGCATCAATTAGATAACACGAGGGGGAAGCACAGCGCACATCGCCTAGCACAGGGCAGGTGTTCTCCAATTTTGTGGTTGTTAGGTGCCATGGAGTCGGTATCCGACTCATAGCGACCCTCATAGGGTTTTCAGTGGCTGACTGTTTCAGGATTGCCTTGGGAGTGGATTGCCAGGTCCTTCTCCCTACCAAACATTAGCTGAACTGTAATCTGAGCCATGGCGCCAAGAGTCGCCTTTGAGGGAGAGTTCGGAGGCCAGCAATTCCCAGAGCTAAAAGAAGGGGGCGCATACTCGCTTAGGAAGCAACAGTAGGGAGATTTTCATTGAAATCCCCAGAGACGGCCACACCTGGGGCCTTGGCATCAGTTAGCACAGGCAACTGTCCAGCTGCTAGAACCACTAGACCTGACTGGGTACTAACCAACAGGTAAAAATACAGTGAAATGGGAGACAGGTCTGTGCCGTGGAGGGAGCCAGGCGCACCCACCAGCAAGTCCTCCCTGTGGGCAGGGGTTGGGTGCTAATAGTCACCGAGCTCTTTATTCGCTCTGAATCTTTACACCCAGCACAGAAACAAAGCACCATTCCCACTTTGATACTTAGAAATGGCCTCCGAGAGGGCTAGCAGCTTGTCCAAGGTCCCACAGCAGGACACAGGGTCAGAAATCCCATCTGTCCTATCTGGTTCTAAGGCTCTCTCCCCTGCACCACGCACGCCTGCACGGGGTAAGGGTGGTGGACCGCTCTCTGCAGTGTCCCTGTATACGATACTTCAGTTTGTTTTGGTAGACCCTGTATAAGAGAATCACAAAAGTCATGGTCCAAAGATGCACGTATTCCGAATTAGCCCTGTTTTAACAGCATCCACCCACAATCCAGGGAGGCCTACCGGGTCTGCAATGATGAGGTAATGAGATGTGAGGAGCAAAGCAAGATACGGAAAAACAAGAAATGAAGGTGTCTGTCAATGAGACCAGAGACAGCCAAAGGCCCCTCATGGCCTCTTGATGCCTCTTCCAAAAAGGCACATCAGTCACCTTAACCACTCTGTCTCAGCCACATGTGACCTCCAGTAAGACCCTCCTAAGTAATATAAGGGCTGGGATTTAGCTCAGTTGGTAGAGCACTGCTCTGAGGTCCCGGGTTTGATCCCCAGCACCACAGAAAATGGGAGAAGGATGTGGTAATCCACTCTTGAAACAATCAGCCATTGAAAACCCTAGGAGGGTCGCTATGATTCGGACCAACTTGATGGCACCTAACAACAACAAGTAATACAAGGACAAGGAGGATCTTCTAATGATAAGAACACAAAGGCCAGGGTTGAAATTCATCATCTGCCTTCCCCAGGCTGGGCTTGGTAGGTCTACAATCCCCAAAGCACTACAGCCATGATACTAATTCCGTGGCCCATCTCGATCTCCTGAATGATGTGAGCTGCATTCTTGGTTGGTGGAGAAAGCATCCCCCAATCCAATCCGGCTTCTCCACTGGCTGCTAGGAAATGCCCACCCCTCCAGACTCCTTACAGTCTTCTCAGGCAAGTTTTCAAACCCAATTAAGCTTAGCATTATCGTTGTTTTTATCACATCAAGCTCCCACTTGGCCCTCGGCCCCAGAGACCACAAAGTCAGCATCGCATTTTTAAACAGAAACATCAGACTTGGGTTCAATTAAAAATTCATTAAAATGTAAATTAGTTTGTAAGTTTTTCCCGTCCTTCTGATGACTTCTTAATGTGGCTTTTTAACCATAGCTGGTGCTGATAGAGATGTGAGCCTGTCCGTAGGAGGGGGGGGGGACCAGAGCCCTGGGCCCCTCTCACTGCAGCAGGGCTTTGCTTCCATAAGAACCTTCACCCCATCTTTACCTCCCCGTGGCCCATCGTCTCTCCAGAGGGGACCAATTTTGTATTCATTCTTCCAAGGTAGGTGACTGATAAAGACAATCACCCTTCTGATCTGAAGCCCACTGCACATTGTGATCTTAAGGGAAACACCAGGATGAACTGAGTAACCTTATCCATCCACATTTCCCAGCATCCCGTGGTATTCTGATACTGCTTCCATGTGATGTGACCCGGACATCCTGCACTGACTTCAAATGACAACTAACCCCTCAAGGGCGCAGCCAGTTCACACTGCCAAACCCTTCCAAATGGCACAGATCACAGGGAAAGATCTACAGCTGACTAATACTATCTGCTGTGTATGGAAGCCAAGGGCTCCAACCCTGCATTCTCTTGGCGGTCTACACAGCAACCTTAGTGAGGTCCATAGTGTTATGTCTTCATGGAAATGAAGAGACCAGGACTTCGGGATAATTGGCGAAGGCATTGCGATGGTTTGAATGCTTCCCTCAAATCCCGTGTGCTAGAAACTGAATTCATCGGTTAATGTTATTTAGAGGGGTGTCATGTGGGAGGCATTTGGGTCTTAAGTGGATAGATCCATTCGCAGATTAGTGGGTAAATGGGTTACTGGGCTTTGTTATAAAGGAGTTACCCTCTGGTTGCTTGCTCTTTCTCACCATGAGCTGTGACAATGAGGTCCTCAGCTGACACTGGTTCCATGCACTCAGACTTCCTGACCTCCAGAACTGCAGCTAAACGTTGTTGCTGCTGCTGTTAGGTGCTGTGGAGTCGTGTCCAACTCATAGTGACCCTTACAGGGTTTTCAATGGCTGATTGCTTCGGGATTGCCTTGGGAGTGGATTGCCACGTCCTTATCAAATTTTTGTGGTGCTGGGAATTGAACCGGGACTTCATAGACTGCAGAGAGGCCCTCTACCAACTGAAATAAATCCCAGAGCCTGTAGCTAAATAAATCTCTATTCTTTATGAATCACCCAATCTCAAGTATTTATTACAGCATCAGGAAGTGGATCAAGATGGTCATGTAACCAGAACACAGTAGATAAGACTTTAACCCACATCCGATAGACTCCAAAAGCAAAGGCCTATATGCTCCATTTGTCCCGTGACTCTGTTTCCCTGAGGCATAACTAGCTCAGCTTACTGTTTCTTTGAATTGACCAGCCGTTACATTCCACTGGTCCTAAGGCAGGCTGGACGGCTACCCTAACTCCAGCTTTCAAGAAAACAATGCCAGGCTGCCCCAGACTCGGAACAAGGGTCTCATCTTCCTCCTTACAGGGAGAAGCCAAGCAGCTACTCCAAGTTCATTCAATGTTCCTAATTGCCGAGAACACGTTCAGGAAGTACGGTAAATGCAACTTAATTGAGAACTAATTAACTTGTTATAGTTATCTCGTTATATGCCAATTAGATGTCTAAATATTCCTTTCTTCTCTAATACAAGGATGGGAAAAAATATCAGTGACGAAACCGGATCTCCAGGCGAGAGAATTCTAGAAGCGCACCCTGGGTGGACATCCTCCCTGCGGGAGGAGCCACAAGGCTCCTGGTCCTGGAGAAGTGGTCAGGCGCCTCAACACCATCGTAAGGGAAGATGTTCAAAGGCACTGGGCAGGCAGAGACTTCAGAAGAATCCTCTATTAAATCTCCTGTGAAAGGGGACTCGGCCCAAAGGCCCCAAGAGACAGAACCTGGCAACGGCTTCTCCCCGGCTGTTTACGGTTTGGACTTTTATCCCTCTGTTTGCTTTTAACCTGCCCTTTTCTAAAGAAATCCAAGGAGCCCTTCCATGAAACTGCCTGCTGTTTACCGGGAGCATATGGCCAGGGCGGGGCTCCATTTCGGCTGAACTCCTGAGTAATCATTGGCTTTTAATCTGTTTTCAGGGGCAGTGTGGTTTACCGCCACCCGCCTCTGCTGAGTCTCCACAGGCTCTCCTGAGAGAATCACCAGAGGGGAGCTGCTGAAAGCTGCCTCCCCAGCTGGACAGGAAGGAAAGGGGAGGAAAGGAAGGCCGAGGGAACAAGCGCATTCACGGGCCTTCACCTTCAGCTTTGATGGTTCCTTCTAAAGCAGACCCGTTTAAATCACTGAGAAAAGCAAAGTCTATTTATTTCCATCAGAAACTCAGATCAATATCTGGTCCTGGTGGACGAGGAGAGCCGGGTCGGATCCTCAATCGTCTGCCCCTGTTGGAAGCCATGGACCAGGGAGCTTTGGCTGCCTGGTTGAGGTCGCCTGCCTCTGTGCAAAGCAAGAACACTTCTGGTCTTTCATGGGAATGGAAAGCAGTGGGCGTGGCTGCACGAGGCGCTCTACTCGACTCCCCCAACCTTTCCAGCTTGACAACGAGGGCTTTTTCCAGATCTTTCTGGCTCCCTCTCTCATTGCAGAATGTCCCAGGCACATCATTTGCAGGGCTTCTCCGTTTCTCCCATCCTGTGGTCAATGCTTAGTCTTCGTGTCAGGGCCTGAGGGGGCTGACGTAGTTTGTAGCATCCTAAGGAAGGGATCCCAAGGCCGGGCCACCGTCACCAGGGGAGATGGGCTGACCTGCCCTGCCCTGCCAAGCTGGCCACCCAACCCATCGGCACACGTAGGTCTCCATGGAAGAGCGTGGTGGGATACCTCAGCTCTGGACCTCACGGGGACAAGAAAGGAACACACTCAAAATGATAAATGAAAAGGGTAGAGTGCTACTGCACGGCCGGTTCACAACAGACTACGGACACCACACAGGGAGCGTCCCGTGTGAATTTCCAATAGCTTCTCCCAACTGGTCCACAAGACCCCTCCTTGGTTAGTGTCACCAGATGTCCGCCCGCCATGTAACTCCTCTGGAGTTTTGCAAAAGCCTTTTACTGTTCAGGTTCTGCTCAGTGACTTCCATTGAGCCTCCAGCTCCGCTTTTGTTCTGCTTCCGTCTGTGCTGGGGAGCGGCTTCTTTGTAGCAAGCCCTCATCTTGCTCCACCTCTGCGCCAGCCTTTGTTCAAGGTTCACCATGAGTACAGCGTATTTATCAACTGTATTGCTCCGCCAAGCGCCTGCCCCGGGTTACTCTTCCCTCCCTACCTCCTGCGGTCCTGCAGCTCTGTGCCAGCGCCTCTCTCTTGACTGCTCTGTTTCTCTGGCCAGCTGCCTGGGCGCTCAGCTTGCATCCTGACACGCTGTGGCGTAGTTCAAACTCTGCTCCCGGAGGGCGGGAAGTAAGTGCTGGATTGGGAGTGATATTAGCAGAGCTCTTCTGGTGCATGGAAATGTGGTTACTGCATTCAAACCCCCCATGACAGGGTCCAAGCCGGGCTGTGGGAGGAGGGCGACGGAGATCCACAGGGAGGGAACGGCTGTCAGCCCTGGCTGCCCACTGGAATCCATGGCCGGCACAGGTAAAAGCTGACCCCTCTTCCTGCCCCTAAGATCCTGACGGAATTGTCTAGAGGGCAGCTGAGTTGGGGGTGTTTCAACCTCCCACCAGAGACGGAACCAGGGGGCTACAGGTGTTTAGCCAAGTCACAGCCCATCACAAAAGGCTGAGCCACACACTAGTGGAGAATGAGCGTTAAACTCAGGTCCAAAGGGTCAGAGCAGGCTTCAGTCCAGACCCAAAGCTAAGGGCTTGGAGTAGGGCAGAAATGCGCACGAGATGAGAAGAAAATTCAAGCGAAAGCCACACGGTTCCAGAGCAGCCGCTGCAAGCTCAGGGCCACAGTTCAGTGTTGAGACTGAGGCCAGAGGTGTCCAGAGCCCCACTGGTCAGCGTGGCTGAATGCCTGGGGCAGGGCCTTTGGGGTCTGTGTCTTTCTGCTCAAGGCTACTGCCCACCCTTCTGTCTGCAGCCGCTACAGGCAGAATCATTTCCTACCAGAGATCACCATGACAGATATAAAGGTGTAAAATCACAGAGTGTGAGAGCTGGAACAAATGGCTCAGTCCAACCTCCTGTGCCAACTCAAAATCAGATCAGGGCAAGGTTCTCTTCCCCCAAGTCTTCACTGCAAATACTAAAAGTCTCAAGTTCACAAAGGCAAACAGAAGCAGCTTCAAAACAGATTTTTTTTTCGGTACCGGAGGTTGAACCCAGGGCCTCGCGCTTGCATGCTTTGCAAGTGCTGGACCACTGAGCTGTGCCCCCAGCCCATTTTTTTACTTTTTAAGACAGGGTCTCGCTAAATTACTCAGACTGCCTCTGGTCTCGAACTTTCGATCCTCCTGCCTCCGCCTCCCAAGCCACTGGGATCACAGGCATGCGCCACCACGCCCAGCTCATAACTTGAAATTTTAGTAAGAAATTTTCAATTATCATCAGCTCTCTATGCTGAGCAAATAATCCGAGAGGCTGGACTTTATGAAGAATGTGGCATCAGGATCAGAGGAAGACTCATCAACAACCTTCATTATGCAGATGACACAACTCTGCTTACAGTAAATGAAGAGGATTTGAGACGTTTACTGATGGAGATCAAAGAACACAGCCTTCAGTATGGATTGCGCCTCATCTCAAGGAAAACAAAAATCCTTACAACAGGGTCAGTGTGCAACTTCTGATAAATGGAGTTTAGACAAATTTCCTAGACTTAGGAGTCTTATTTTCTCTGGAAGAGTTGTGCAGTGGGTTGAAAAGCATACGATTCATAAGTTTTGCGTTCGTTACTATCATTTCTATATTGCCAAATGCACGATTCTGATGCTCGGCTCCCACTGAACCTATAAGCAAGAGGATTTATTTTATCATTTCGTTTTTATTCATGGCACTTGCTTCCCTTTCAAGGGTCTCCCCAGGACTGTGTCGCAGGTAAGATTTCCACTTGTGATTAGGTATGGGATTACAGAGATGGGAATTGGGACTCTGAGAACCGGCGTCTGGTTGGATGGCATCTACCACTGGCTGGGATACTGGCGTTTCTGAAAACAGCAGTGGTCCCAGGAGAAAGGTCTCTAGTCAGGACAGAGGAAGCCTTACTTCCTAGACAGCCACCTCTGTGCTGCAGGTGTTTAAAGGCTGACCCCAGGGCATTAGGACTTACTCCTCGGTATTTTGTGTTTTTTCTCAGTAGCTTAGAGAAAATGTATTTCCCCTCTAGTCTAACTATCCTGAAATTTGTAAGGAGTCGCTATCAAGAAAAGGCGGCTCACAGAGGCAGCACAGGAAAGGGTGTTCACTCTCACACATAATGAAATAATTTGCATTTGAAACCACAAAATACCACTTTTTTCACCTAGCGTATGGCAAGAATGGACAAGCCTGAAGTTACGGTGTGTTAGCAGCTGTGGAAAACAGTTCGATGGGAGAGCACACTGGCATCGCTCTTTGACAATGGCCGGCAATGTAAGAGCCACCGGATCCCTGACTTGGAAATTCCACTCCTGGGACATTTTTGTCAGACCTACAGTGGTCTCTGTGAACTTTTCTGGAAAAAAAAAAAAGTCCCAGCCCCTGTGCAGACTAGACTCACTTCACATTGTAACCTCAAATCCCAGAGCACCGCCCAAAGCTGCTGGGTGATTCAATCACTGTTCCCTGGTCGAATGGCTTTCTGATCTCCTGGTACCACACACCGGCCCCTCACTAAGCCTCAGACTTCTCCAAGCTGGAGACCCCTCTGTGGGCTTCACTGAGAAAGAGATGCATTAACCCACTCATTGGCTGATTGTTTTTGGGAGTGCGCTGCCGGGTCCTTCTCCCAAGTCTGCAGCACCTGGTGTTCCCAGGCGGTCTCCCATCCAAGGACTAACCAGGCCTGACCCCATTTAGCTTCTGAGATCAGATGGGATCAGATGCCAAGGTGGCACAGCCATAGACTGGTTTCATACCAGGGGGTGGTGTTATAACCCATTTACTCTTGAGGCTGTCACCAAATCCTTGCTGTCTTCCCTCCTGCAGACAGACCAGCCACAATTTTTCAGGTTATTCTTTTGTCTGGGTTTATTTTCCCATGTTTATTGGAAAGAAACTAGATTCTCTCGTTACTTCTCAACACCTCTTGACAAAAGGTGACTTTTCTTATTTGAAAAGCAGGCTATTAGACAGGAGTAGGAAGGAGGCCTCAGGCTGGTCTTTATATCTTCAAAAGCAAAAGCCTTCACTAATTCCAGCCCATAAGCACTTTTCACAGGAGGAGAATTTCAAAGACAGAAGACAGAGAAGAAAGACTGACGCCCTTTCCCTCTGATTGTTTCACGTTAATAAGCCAGCACTTGTATAAATGGATCAACTCCAATGACTACAAGAATCTGAGGCAGCCAAAAAAGATAACTCAAAAAGCGTGTACAATTCAGACAAGTCTGTGCCACCGCGGGACTGGGTCACGAGCTGTATGTCACTCCATCTTCTATAAGCACATATGTGGGCCACCTACGGGTCCAAGAGCATCACATTGGCCACTAGAGCAGGATTCCTCCTCTTTGATAGAGAGATGCACTTAACTTCATCAGCCCCAAGAGACTGAATGCCACTGATGATTTCCACAAAGGAGTTAAAATTATCTACCGGTCAACTGGCTTGACTGAATCAACGCTTTTTCTAGCCAGAGTGTTAGAAGCCTAATCACACACGCTATCTTGTTGTTGCTGCTGTAAGGTGTTCTCAACTCGTGTCCGACTCATAGCGACCCTCATAGGGTTTTCAATGGCTGACTGTTTCAGGATTGCCTCAGGAGTGGGTTGCCACGTCCTTCTCCCATTTTTGCAGTGCTGGGAATCGAACTCGGGACATCAGAGACTGCAGAGAGGCGGTCTACCAACTGAGCTAAATCCCAGCCCCTCATGCTACCTTACATTCTTAAAAATTAGAACCCACTCAGTGTTATCATGAAGCAAACGATCAAACTAGGAAAGAGGAATCTGATTTGAATTTCAGTCTGAAATAAAAACTAAAGTTTGTATTATTTTCTTCCCTGAGACCTGACTCCACGGTACCTGAAAACAACAACAATCCACAGGTAGCATTAAAATTCTAAACCTCAATCCAGACTGAACCCAAGCCCTCTAAATTTTAACACTGGAACTGCACCCGGACTGGAAGCCACTTTTTCATGGGTTTGAAGCCCTGCTGGGAAGGAGCAGTGACAAGCCACCAGAACCCAGGAGGACACAGCTGTCACACTGAGGAGCTGGGTAGGGGTGGCATCCACACGGGTTTGAGCACAGGAAGTTTGGGGAGCTAGGGAGGTGTCGGGGGGCTTGAGTTCCTCCTGAGAGCCTTCTTCTTCTGTTTCCCACAAGAAGCGGGGTGGCTCACTGGCCTTTCAGAGAAGCCGCTCCCAGGAGGCACAGGAAGAAGATCCCGGAAGGGCAGACATGGGACTCTGGACAGAGACGTCCAGCCCGGTCCCCGAGTAGGGCAGCTGTGAGGCGGGCCGTCCCCACACGGTCCAGCTGTCCGCCCAGCAGCACACGCAACAGCCCCTCTTCAGGGGCCTGGATGCTGGCCAGGGGGGGCACCTGGGCGGCCCCCTGTTATACAGGTTTCGCTGGGCAGTCAGCAGCACCAGCCAGGTCTCACAGCAGCTCAACTGCCCCCAGCCCAGCCGGCTTCCTTCCCTCCCTTCCGCGGTGGCTCTCTTCGAGGAAGCACCTGCCCTCTAGCAGGCCGTGTCCAGGGAGGAGAGCGGCTCCCTGCAGGGGGCAGCCTGCGCCCCGTGGCTGGATGAGGCAGGAGCACCGCAGCATGGCCCCACAGGAGGCTGGGCTGGACCAGGTACCAGCCCTGCGCCGCAGCCCCACTCTGGCTCCCACCCGCCTCCCTCCCTGTCCTTCAGCGGTGCTGACCCCTGACAAACTTCTCGTAATCCAAACTCCATCTCCGAGTCTGCTCCCAGAGCACCACACCAGCAACAACGAGGGGAAAAAATTGGGAATTAAAGTCACCTCCAACTGCAAGCCCCCCTCACACTCCGTAAATACAGTGTCTGGAAGATGAGCGAGCTCTGTCACAAGTATATGAAATCAGCCAAATAAACTGTAAACTGTTAAGTCTCCCTTCTGTTTATTCAGTGACAGTGTCAGATTCTCAACTTTTCATCAGAACAAATACAAAAGCCTGCCAGGACCACACTTAAGTGATCTGGATCCCAAAACATTGTAAGAAGGCGATGTTTAAGCCCCTCAGACGTAACGACACCCAACACTTAATAGTATCTACTTGCAGACCTCTTGCCTTGGGTGAGAGTTATCTTAGTATGTGACAAACTACCACCAACTCAGCAGCTTAGAACAAGGCACCGGTTATGTCGCAGCCTCTGCGGTCAGGAAGCTGAGTGTGGCTCAGCTGGATTCCCTTCCTGACAGTCTCACAACCGTGCAATCAGCGTTGGCCAGCACGGGGTGTCACCTGAGCGCTCAGCCGCGGAAGCGTCCACCTCAAAGCTCACTCCGTACTTGTTGGCAGGATTCAGTTCCCTATGGGATACTGGATGGACAGCCTCGGTTTCCCCATGATGGTTGGCTGGAGACTGCCCTCAGCTCATTGCACGTGGCCCTTTCCAACATGGAAGCTGGCTTTACCAAAGCGAGCAACCAAGAGGGCAACAGAGAGAGGCCACTAGGGAGTCAGGGTCACAAAATGTTTGACCTAGCTGTGAAGCTGACTTTCCCTTACTATATTGCCTAGGAACAAACTTCCTCACGTGTCTGGCAGCTTGTCGTGCTGTGGGGGCTTGTGTGTCTCTGTGAGGCGGAAAGCTGTGCCACCAGTAACTCAGATACCAGCAGGGCCACCCGTGGTGGGCAGGCTTCAGCTGAGCTTCCAGACTATGACAGAGTAGGGAGAAGACCCAGCAGCCCACTCTCAAAACAATCAGCCATTGAAAATCCTATGCATAGCAGAGAAGCACTGTCGAACATAGTGCCAGGAAATGAGCTCCACAGGCTGAAAGGCATTCAAGAAACAACTGGAGAAGAGTTACCTCCTCAAAGTAGAGTTGACCTTAATGACAGGAATGGAGTAAAGCCCCAGGACCTCCTTCTGCTGATGTGGAAGGACTCAAAATGAGAAGAAACACAGTGGCTACAACAGTGGGCTCAAACATAAAACCACAGTCTGAATGGCACAGTGCAGGGGAGTGTTTTGTTCTGTTGTACACAGGGTCACTGTGAGTCAGATCCAACTCAACAGCACCCAACAACATGAGGGATTAAAAGGTGGAATGGTGTGGGACCTTTAAGAGATGATTAGGGCTCCACCTTCTTGGATGAATTACTCCCTTCCTGTATGCCTGGTGGGATTCTATACAGCAACTCTGCTGTAACCCACTTTGCCAAGATCTCGTTGTCTAACAACAACAAGAAAAAATTACTCAGGGCGAGAGCATCACACAAGGTTATGAATCTCTGGGGGCAGACACCACAGCATGTCACCCTCAAGGCTGGCCACTGCGCCAAACGTACACACGTTTGTGGGTCATGCCGCTTTATAATCTTTTTCAACTTCTTAAGTCGGGGGCAAACAGACTTCTATACGCCCCAGAAGTCACCTGTGCAGTATTGTTAATGACTGCGTGCCGTTCTGCTGAATGGTTGTTCTGTGATTTATTCTTGAAGCCCTGTGGCTGGACCTTAGGTTCTGTTACATTTTCATTTCTAAAAGTGGTGTTTTTAAGAATATCTTTGCATCTAAACATTCGCACCCCCATTTACCTATCTCCCCAGGAGAAGTTTCTGGAGATGGGTGGGGCTGTTGGGTTAAAGGGCACATTCTTTTTAAAGACGTCCACTACTTTACGGTGGGTGTGGTTTTAGTTGACCTCCATTTTGCAGACTTGCTGCGTTTGCCAGCATCCCCACTCCTTTCAGGGTTAAGGGACCCGCTGTCCTGGCAGTGTAGGATGGAGGGAGGGGAGGGCCTCCTCCTCAGGGGTCCCCACAATTCTGCTCTCACTGAGGCCCTTAACACCCTTATCACAATGTTTCCCCCAAAGGCCAGATTGCCCTCCGGAAGTCATTCCAACTCACTCTCTTCCCCACATATTTTAAACATGTTGTATGAGAAGGTGCTGGCCCACCCTCAGTGGGGTGTAGACACTTGGGTCTCACGCTGATCCCTTTTTTAGTGCCGCTGGAGCCTGGCAATGCTCACAGTGTGTGACTCAGTCTGTGAGCAGTGGACACCGTTGGAAACCACAATGTCTCAGGCCCACAAAAGGCCTTCAGATTCCAAGACGTTTTGAAGCACCCTGCTGGTCCTCGAGAGCATCGTGTGTTCAGATTAAACTCGGGCTCCCAGTTTAGGACCATGATTATCCTTGGGAGAGAGAGGGTGAAAACAGAGTTATTAACTTGTTTTGCTTGCCTTATGAGCCAGGGTCTCACTGTGCAGCCCAGGCTGGCCTTGAACTCGTGATCCTCCTGCCTCCACCTCCTTAGTGCTGGGATTGTGGGATTACACCACCGCGCTGGCACAAATTCTTGACTTTAAACGTGGAAAAAAGGCTTTCCCGGGGCAAAGCCGAATGCCACATACGGGTGACTGGCAGGTGGTCGGCCTTCGAAGCAAAAAAAGCCATTCCGGGACGGCCAGCAGGGATGCCAAGACAGACGAAGAGCCCGCAAACTACTCAGCTCCTCTTGGGAAGCAAAACTGGGTGCCCTACGGAGCATAAATGAATGAGCAATCACTACGGGTCCCCAGGACAGCGTTCGCTTTCACCTGCGGCCCCCTGAGTGCCGCTCTCTGGCTTCCAGGGCCTGGGGGAAACGGGAGACGCGGCTATAAATACACCCACACTTCCTGTGAATCTCAGGGGCTTGGGCTCCACGTCCCCAGAGGACTGACTGTAGGAATCCATTAAGTTAACGAGGGCTGTCACAGCTACGTGGGCAATGTGTGACAAGTGCCGCTCCATAACTGAATCGGGGATTTTTTTTTTTTTTGCATAGACCCTGGGGAGGGTTTGGCTTCTGTTCCCAATCTCTAGAACACTGGGCGCAGTGCTGGGCACATGTTGTTGTTATTAGGTGCTGTTGAGTCGGGTCCGACTCACAGTAACCCCATGTACAGCAGAATAAAATACTCCCGTCCCTGTGCCATACCTGGCACTATGTCAGTGCTTCTGTGCTCTTCATAGGGTTTTCAATGGCTGATTCTTTCGGGATTGTTTTGGGAGGGGGCTGCCAGATCCTTCTCCCATTTTTGCAGCGCTGAGAACTGAAACCAGGGCCTCAGAGAACGCAGCGCAGGGCTCTACCAAGTGAGCTAAACCCCGGCCCACACAGGGGAAGGTATTTCACGCCTACTGGATGGGTGGTACCTGAGCTTCCAGGACACAGATGCTGAATTACTGTCTCCCTTGCTTTCTTCCCCTAAGGCAGTAGATTTGCTGTTTTATATTTGTTCCATGGGGGAAGGGGAACTAAGAAACAGACCCTTGTTCCCACTATACCCGTAGAAGGGTAATTGCGCAAAGCGGGGACAATTTCTGTTTTTTAACTTTTAAAATGGAACAGCTAGAAATGCACATTTACTCTAATGATGCCCCAATCAGGGATAGTAGACAGTGTCAATCTGTTATTGATTTTCACTATTGATTATTTAAAGAGCTGCTCAGATTTAATTTCTTCACTCAGGCTAGAAAGAGTGTTAACGAGAAGACGCCTGTGCGGAGATTACCTGGATTTTCCAGCCAGTTTTTGGAGACGCATGTGCTCTGCCTGAAATTCGTTCGCCTTGAATACTGATTTCCACCCACCATATGCCCAACTTTGCATCTCAATTTCAGCTACCTGGTGATTAAAAATAGCAGGGCCGTCGACAGGCACAATGCGAGACTCGTGCCCTCCCAGCAGCCCAGCCTCCTTTCCTCTGCTGGCTCTCTGGGTCCCACTTTCTCCACTGACTTTTCCCTGGCCTGGGAATCCAGGTGAAACCAGCTATATCCAGCCAATCCACTTCACTCCAGGGCCCTCTACTGGGACAGTGCCACCTGGTGGCCCCGCTCAGCTATTACCGCAGGAAAACAAAAGGCGGGCAGAGCTTGTCAAAGGAGTGAAAACCAAATCAGCCAAGAGCAACCCAGTGAAAGGAATCGGGCGGCTAAGAGAGAGAAAGAAAGGCATTTTCCTTTTGTGGGACTTCCCATAAATCCTCGAGTTCTGTGGAAACAGAGAGTCAATTCTGTGGAAACTGTATGCAAAGATCAAAACCATACTCCTGTCCACATTTCTCAAAACGCCTATCACGGTGTAGCCCCTAGGGGACAAAGATGAGTCTGGAGTTGGCCACTCCCTAAGCAAACCCTCTCTTTACTGGTTTCTGAAAGCAAACACTGTAAAATGATCCTCTATTAGCTAGAAAATTACAGTGAATCATCAATATTATTGATACTTAAGAGTTCGTCCTTTCAAATGGCTGCAGTGACCTCGAAATGGTAATTCCGCCTTCATTCAAAGCATCTCGTCTGGAGGTGGCTAGCTGTGTACTATAATCCTGGGTCCCGGCCGGCATTTTGCCAGGAGAAGGAAAAAGGAACAGAGCAGCAATTATCAGTTTTAGCTATGCTTTGGAAATGACAAAAAAAAATGTTGTTGTTGGATATAACTTTTTAAAAATTTCTCTGATTTTGAGATGGGTGCTGCTTAGTGATTTCCGCCTGTCACTGCGGTCAATTCCATTCTAGAAACAAAGAAAAAGAAGTTCTTTTCCTGCCAGTTTCATTTTTCCCATTGATTTCCTCGCCCAGCACATGCCCCAAATGGAGCTTGAATGAGAGCAGAGTTGCTGTGTTTTCTTCCTTTGTTGGCCAACCTCTGCCGCGGGCCAGCTGCGGTGGGAGCTGCGGGTGCTGGGCCTGCAGGGAGGGGCCTGCTTATCCCCCCCCCCTGCAGACAGAAGGTGCAGAAGAGGACAGGATGGGGTCCCTTCTGCAGGCCTTGGATCTCTGGCAGGTATCAGCCTTTGAAAAAAGCCGCACTACAGAAAGTAGGCGCTTCAGAGAACGCATGTGAGCTCGAAAGCCGCCCGTCTAGGTGGGGAGGTAGACGAAAGCGCCGGGAACAGGCGAGGTCCTTTCAGAACGACAGGTGGAGTGCTTGCGCCTCAAAACTACAAGATGAACACCGCTGTCCCTTGGTATCCATGGCGTTGGCTCCAGGACCCCCACAGATGCCACCAACTGTGGGTGCTCGAGTTCCTCACCTAAAATGGTGGTGTGCTTGGGTCTATAACCTGCACACCCTCCCACACACCTTCAGCCATCCTAGATCACTTACACCTAGCAGAGCGAACGTGCCGTGTGCATAATTGTTATCCCGTGTCGCCTAGGGGATAGTAACAAAGACCCACAACTCTGCATGTGCTCAATACAGCGTGGAGGTTAAGCCACAGGGAGGCACCACGGGTCACAGCCCCTCTGTGTTGTCTGTGCTGGTGTGACTGGGGCACCTCCTCTTCCTGGATCACCCCTCTTTCCGACACTTCTTCCACAGATATTTTTTATTTGCATTTGGTTGAATCCACTGATGGGAAAGCCATGGATACACAGAGCCACTGTCTTACCAAGCTTGTCCTCAGGGGTCCACTTAGGAACTATTCACACCGCCAAAGGGGAAAGGGAAGGATATTCGTTCACGGGTTGTCCCAAGCTCCCAGCCACAGGTGGTTCGCCGCTTCTGACTTCTCCTCACACAACAGTAAACCTCAACCTATACCAATAGGTCAATCAGTGGACTTGCACACGTGGGTCCCCCTTGTAAAATTTAGACAGCTTGGCCCAAGATCTTGTGGGAGTTCAGGTGGGTATAGGAGCGCTTCATAGAGCTTTTCTACCTCTGAAACCTGCAGGCTCTTCCCTTTGGAAGAAAATAAAAAAGCTCAAGCTGGTTGTGGTAATCAGCTCTGTGTTACTACAATGAAATATCTGAGACAATGAATTATAACGAGGAAATATTTATCTAGCTTGCAGTTCTACAGCTTCCCATCCAAGACTGGGCAGCCCCTCTGCTTTGGGCCTCCTGCGAAGGTGCTGAAGTACAGGGGTGAGAAGTAGGTGTCAGAGAAAACTGCCCACATCACAACAGGAAGCAGAGAGGGAAAGAGGATCAGGGCCACCACTCTTTCCAGGCCACACCCCCAATGCCCTAAAGACCTCCCGCTAAGCCCCACCTCTTAAAGGGCCACGGCATATCCTGATACCAGCACCCACGGTGAGGAGTAAGGCTTTAACAAGTGGCGTTTGGGGGCCTCTCGTCCAAACCACAGCACTGGCCTGCCCCATCTGCTCAGGCCCGTATCCTCCTACACTGGGAAGGCCACACGCTCCTCCCTGACTCAGCACGTGAGGGCCGAGAGGCTCACGGGAGAGCTGCGAGGAGCCCACGCTAGCCCAGGGCTGCCACGTGGCTCAAGGACACCGCTTGCTCCCGAGCCGCTCAGGGAAGTTTACTAAACTGCATCACGCACAGCCAGAGGGACCCCAGGCTTGCTGGTCTTCTCAGCGACTTCCAGGCACCTGCAAAATGGGTGGCATCTCCCCACAGGATGGAACTTGCGTTACTGACCACGGACTTGGGAGCGAGCACATCATCACTGGCACCAACAACGTGTTGACATGAAGGCAGATCCGAAGCCGTAAATCTCTATAATAACCCAGAATTGCCAAAATTATCTCCCTATTGGTAAACATTTACTCTAAGCTTCAGTTACACCTGGGATTCCAACGTCCCCTAAAGAATATGCGTAACACGAAGCCGGCAACCCCACTAGGTCACACAAGCAGGCTTTCCAGACCAATGACAATGATAATAAACGTCAAGTGGTTGTGATGCCCTTAGAATCTGGAGCAGCCTGAGACTGTGCGGATTTTAAAAATCTTTAAAAAGCCGTCCAGGAAACTTAAATTACTATCTTCTTTTACATGTTGGTAAATTTCCCCTTAGCAGGAAAACCAAACAACAAAAAAACATAAGCAACAACAATAACAATAAGAAAGTTATCCCAGCCGGGCGTGGTGGCGCACGCCTGTAATCCCAGCGCCTTGGGAGGCGGAGGCAGGAGGATCGCAAGTTCGAGACCAGAGGCAGTCTGCATAACTCAGCAAGACCCTGTCTCAAAAAGTAAAAAAAATGGGCTGAGAAGACCAGCAGCACAGTGGTCCAGCACTTGCAAAGCATGCAGGAACGAGGCCCTGGGTTCAACCTTCAGTACCACAAAAAAAAAAAAAAAAAGAAAGAAAGAAAAGAAAAAAGAAAGAAAGAAAGTTATTCCAACATGCGCTGTGGTCTCTAAGCTGCATTCTTCTCAAAGACTGTTCTTCTCAAAGACAGTTGTCCGAGGTGTGAGACTGGAGGCCTCAGCGAGCCCTTCATCTGTGCAGATTCAGAAAGGAAGGACCTCAGTTATGGTCCCCCCGCCCCCGTTTCTCTCCCTGTCTCACCCACCCCTGTGTAGTGTGCTCTCTGGTTGCTGCCTCTGTGACCCGCAGCGCTGGAGGTTAAGCCACGGGAGGCACCACGGGTCACAGCCCCTCGGTGTTGTCCTTGCTGGTGTGACTGGGGCACCTCCTCTTCCCCGATCACCCCCTCTTTCCAAAAGCCGAGCCTTCACTGTCCCACAAGGCCGACAACAGGGGTGCTCATTTGGGGTGATGATGAGGCTGCGTCATGGGGAGGCCCGGGAGCTTCTCCAGGGCTTCCAGCTCTGGCGGGGGTCAGAGTGGCTGGCTGTGTGTTCCTCCTCCTCTGGAAACCATAATGTGAAGATTAGGTAGGTGCCGGCAAAACATCAAAGGAAGGTTGGGAATTGTTTGCAAAGAACCAATTTTACTAAATGCGTGTGTTTATATTGGGTTATTGAGAAAGAATATTAAACTCTGCCAAAAAAATTCAATGCAGAGAGAATAGGCATAACAAATTTTAATGGCTTTTCCCCTGATTACAGAGTAATTTATGAACATTGTAGAAAATTTATGAGACAGAGAAAAGTATGAAGAAAAAGCAAGATCAACCCAAATTTCACTACCTAGAAATAACCACAGCTTCTGTGTGTGTATATATATATTCCTGCATATATATATACACATATATATTTATGTATGTATATATATACATATATTTCAGTATATGTATACATATATTTGTTTGTGTGTGTATATATATATCCTTTTTTGCACTATCCTGAATTTTTGCTCTATCCTGAACTATAAATGAGGGTCTGTATGTAGCAAGAACTGAATGTATGCTAACATGCTAAGTCCTTTAGATATATTATCTTAGTTCAGTCCTACTAAACCCTCCGAGTGAAATATTGTCATCATCTCTGTCTAACACCATGGAGTCTGAAATGAGGAGAGACCCAGAGTACACCAACAGCAAGAGGTGGAGCTAAGCTCTGTGCCCTTCTGGGCATGGTGTTAAACTCAAGCCTAGACCCAACCTGCTCCGGGGGTGGCCCGTGGCCAAGCACCCACCTGTGAGTGGGATAAACAAGGGAATCGAAGGAAACTGTTTAGAAAGCTTTGTGGCAACTCCATATGGCCATGACTGCAATCAGCGACTCCTATGATGAGGAGGGTGTAGAGGTGTCCGACTTGCATGGTCTGGCATGCGGTGTAAGGAAACCCAGTCCTGCAGCAGGACGTGGACTCACTTGCAATCAATTGCAAGCTTAAGACTAAACAGACCCTGTCCTTCTCCACAAAGGGCTTGAGAAGCACACGCAGCGAGGCAGGGCGCTCGGAAGTGGAAGGCGCAGTGGATGGTGTGTGAAGCTCGGCTCCACACGCAGCTCTTTGCCACACACTTGGTCGTTTGTAGTCCCTGGCTTTTGCCAATCTTTGCCAAACCCAATCATAAGGCTAAGGCCATGCAGAGGTCAAGACCGGGTCTCCACAATGTCAGCCATGTGGGGCCAGAGAAGGCTCCAATTTCCCATAAATGTCATGAAAAATGAAATAAAAGTGCAGACTTCAAGGACAACAAGTACTGAACTCACTTAGGCGGGAGAGCTCGACTCTGTCCTCAGCTTTGAAGTGGAAGGCACATCTCTTGGACTCTTGGTCACAGGGTTCTGCATCTGGAAAATCCCTCTGGCCTCCAAGCTCTGCCCAGGGGAGACTCCATCAGCATGACTCACAGTCCATCTCAGCACTCAGGCACAAGTCCAGACACGTCTCAGGTGACAAAGCCAGCCTTGCTCATGAACAGGCAAGAAAATGTCACTAACCCTTACGGCTTCGGAAACGTGAAGGTCCGTCATCCAAACCGAGGTCAGGGGGACCAACACAAGATGGAGAGCCGGGGACAGGACATGTGGGCCAGCTTCCTCTGACACCTCGGGGAGAGGGCGTCATGCTGGAGTTGGGGCACAGGCAGACAAGCCAAGAGGTCTGACTCAGAGCTCAACGTGATCATTTCACTGAAGCTCCAGTAAGAATTGTGAGGGGATGGGACAGTGGACGTTGTTAGGTGCCATCGAGTCAGGTCTGACTCAGAACCACCCAATGTACCTCAGAACAAAACACTCTGCGACACCGTCCCATGCCCGGCACTACGTCAGTGCTTCTATGCTATTCATAGAGCTTTCAATGGCTGGTTATTTCGGGATTGTTTGGGGAGTGAGATGCCAGGTTCTCCCATTTTCACAGTGCCAAGGATCGAACCTAGGGCCTCAGAATGCACAGAGCAGCACTCTACCAACGCAGCTAAACCCCAGCCCCGGTACAGCGTACATAGGGACTGAATAACTACTCTGCACCCCATAAATATGCACACTCAAAATACTTCATAGAAACAAAGAACTGTGAGAGGACGTCCATTTCCATTCCTCTCTGCTCCTGCTCTGCTCTCCGACTTCGCGGTTTTGTTCTAAACTGTCTTTCATCCCAAATGAAGGGTTTGTCAAGAATCCCGGCCAAAACGCTGGACCATCTCTCCCGGTCTCCACCCCCTCTAGCGCACTTCCAGCCCTCCCAGCCTCCCTTGCTGATAATCCCAGAGACATTTACAGCAATCTCCTGAGTGTAGTTCTTTTCTTTCTTTGGCTAAACTACAATTTTGCTATTTGTGAAAGTTACAAATGGAATGCAAATGTCCCCTTTCGCTTTTCTGTATTGTTAGCGCTCCAGTTCTGATTTGGAAAGAGAAGATGTGGCATCTGTGAGAGCGCCCATATTTGGGGCAGATTTCAAAAGAAAAGGCAGGTTCTCTCGGCTCCTGGAGGTGCACAAACACCTTCTTCCGAGATCCTCCCATCCTACCCTCCGCCAACACACGCCCAGCCTCTTCAGAGATGATGAAAAAGCAAGACCCTCACTGCCTCAGAGTTATTCAACATTCTAAATGGCTCTCTGAGAGAGTTCAAAGGTGTCAGGTACTGGGTTAGAACTTTGGATAATTATTATTTATTCTTGATGGCTTAAAAAAAAAGCTGCATTGATCGAAAGGGCTGGCCTTTTCCATGTGGAAAGATGAAAACGGAGATTTGTGATTATGGACTCACAAGTGAGGAAGGGTGTGCAGAGGGTGAGGTAGATTTGTTCCCTGGATGCTGGCACACCGGACCTGAGGGCCTGTTGTTGTTGTTGTTGTTAGGTGCCGTCGAGTCGGGTCTGACTCATAGCGACCCTCATAGGGTTTTCAATGGCTGACTGTTTCGGGATTGCCTTGGGAGTGGATTGCCACATCCTTCTCCCATTTTGCGGTGCTGGGAATCGAACCCGGGACCTCAGAGACTGCAGAGCAGCGCTCTACCAACTGAGCTAAATCCCAGCCCTGAGGGCCTGTAGTAGTGACCAAAGGAGGTGCCTGCTTCCAAACCCATTTAGAACTCCCAGAGTACGGAGGGGTCCACGGCAAGCCCAGCTTCCCAGAAGGTGCTGGGGCCCACAGGCAGCATCTGAGTTAGAATTCGCTCTTTGCCCATGGAGCCACCTCAGGCAACTCAGGCTCTTGGAGCCTTGGTTTCCTCGGAGGCAGAACAGAGATGGTGTCAGCTATACAGGAGGATTAATCAGGAGAAACTGCCCTCCTCGGAGCCTTGCAATCCTGTGCTCCCGGACGTCAGCTCTGCTGCCTTCCCTCTCTGTGTCTGACCTGCCCTTTCTCCTCAGCCAGCAGTGGGGACTAATTATTATCCCCAGAGACCTCCTCATTCTCAAGGAGGAGTCCAGGTGAAAGTTCCCCAGAGCCGGAGCGGGGCCAGGGGAGCTCGGTTAGATGTGGAAACGGCAGATGAAGTTTCAGGGGATCCGTGAATTCAGGCTCTGGGAGGGTCCCCAGTCCTGAGGTTGGCAGTGGGAAGGACGGGCCCCCCTCAGCACCAGAGCCAGGGATGGGCTGTTCTCCTGCTGTGAGAGCCCGCTGGGGGCCTTGGGGCTTCTGCAGAGCCTCCCGCTCCTCCACCCTCATTAACAGAAATGTCCCAGGCCCTTATTAGTTGCCTGGATAGCTAATGCACTCTGTTAATTTGAGTCGAAATGTTAATGGGTAGTGATGACTTTCAATTTGCTTCTACCACCCTGTAGCTTGTACGTTTTAACCAAGCGCTCGCTCGGTGACTTAGCCGGAAGAAGCAGTTGTTGTGGGGCCTCCCGTTTCCCCAGGAGACCCAAGGCGGGAGAGGGGACACGCCTGGACAGAGGGGAGGGGAGAAGGGAGGAGGTCAGGGTGGCCCAGCCAAGCCAGCGACCCCGTGGCGGTTTACATGGCCAGCCTGACGCTCGCTGCCCATCTGACCGTTACTGCTCCCAAAGGCCAGAAGCGCGCTCATTTTGCAGGGACTGCAAAGGGCGTGGAAGTGCACCAGCGGCTGTTAGAGCAGCCTCTCGGGAGGCCCCACCCTACGTGCCCGTGAATGGGACTCTGCTCCGTGGTCACAAAGGCCCCCGTCACTCTCCAAGTGAAACCCAGCTCTCAGTGCCTGGAGATCCTCCCTGTTACCCGGCTGGTTCTCTGTCACAGCACAGGTCCTCCGGGGACTCTGCTCCGAGGGCCGGGGGCAGGGATTTCTCTGTAAGCGATGGAGCTGTTGGGTGCAGGCTTCCACTGTTTCCTGCCCACTCACCATGACTCCTCTCTCATGGGAGCAATGCCCCAGTGCTGAGCATTTTACACCCCTCCAGCCTCACACACTTCGGCTCACGTTACATCCCACACCACCCTTACGCTGGGGTGGGAGGACCTGGCAACCCACTCCCAAAAATCAATCTGCCATGGAAAACCCCGTGAATAGCAGAGAAACAGTGACAACACTGTTTTGCCTGTCGTACGTAGGGTCTCTATGAGTCGGATACGGACTCCATGGCACCTAACAACAACTAGTGAGTGCAAAGGAGGAATACTTCTGAGCCCAGAATGAGAATCTAGCTCGCTGAACAGGAAACAGTCTGTGCTGTGATAGAGCTTGTAACAAGGAGGTCTACCTTACCTGATAAATTCAGGGGCAGGGCAATACGGCCACAACGTTCTGCGGGGTACAGTTGGTGGAAAAGCAGAGAGAGCCAGGTGGTCTCTTCTTGCTCCTTTGAGTGACCTTATTGATCAATTACCAGCTGGTCAGGAGACCCCAGCTCTGTTAAAACACGCATCCCATATCACAACCAGGCACCTTCCTGCCTGACTTCCTCCTGAACAGTGGGCCACCATGCAGCCAGAACAAGGCATCTTTAGGCATCTCCAGCCCCTTGCACAGAACCTGGCACAAGGGAGGGGCTCAGTAAACATTGCTGAGCCAGGGGGTGAACGGAGGAATGATGGAAGCATTGTGCGAAACACCGGGCGAGCTATTCACACACCCCCACGCTTCACCTCAGAAAGACAAGGCAAAATGACAGGGATAACTCACACCTTCGGAACCAGCCGTCAAGCAAGACTGAGAGAAAGGGCCAGGCACTCAGAAAGCCTGGAGTCGGGGTGGTTGGACCACACGGGCAGCCACACTGATGGGGAACCCTCTTTTGGCGTCCTGTGCTCAAATGGACTGCAAGAGTGACTTTCAATGAGATGCTCAACATCAGAAACTTTCCGCCAGAGAGAGCATAAGGGTTACTCACTGCAGAGGGCGCAGAGACCCGTGGACTGTGCACGGGGCTGGGAAGGAAATGCAGTGCTGTGTTGGAATCAGCACATCCATGGGGCAGGAGCGACCTCTGCGCCCGCCCTCAGGAAAAGTCCTCACCTGTCTGTGCTGCTTCCCTACCCTGCAGGGCAACCCCAGGTCCACCCACAGGGAAGAGCAAGTCCAGCAGACCCCCAGCTTGGAGGCCGCCTCCTGCTCCTCCTCATGCACAAAGAAGCCAAGGGACCCTGGGCACAGGTGGCGCTTGGGTGGGCAAGTCAAAAAGACCCTCTGACCTCTCCACCATGACTCTGCAATGACCCGGCTGCTGGCAGCTCTTCCCCACCCCTGAGTTGTCCTGAGGCCCCGGCCAGCCTCCTACTCCAACCTATTTGCAGGCGCTTTCCGGGCAGCTGGGCCGTTCCACGTGGCGCCTCCACCTGGAGGCATCGCCCGGCTCGCAGAACTCTAGGGCCCTTCCATAAACCAGGTGATCGTTTCTGGAAAGTTGCGTTTCCTGGCTTCAGGAGTTGCCACCGTTATCGCAAGGGGAGAGAGGGTCATGAGCTAATTCCAGTAAAGCGTAACGGGGTCCTTCCCAACCCGTGTAAGGGTGGTGCAAAATGTAATCTGAGCCCACCTGTCTAAGGCTAGAGAGGTGTAAAACGTTCGCACAGGGGCATCGCCCCACGCGGGAGCCATATTTTTCTAGGCTTTTTGGGCATGATAAGACTCTGGGGGAGGGGGCCGATTTTGCTAGAAGAGGGCCAGAACCGGGAGATGAGGGCCGCAGGGGGTCAGCGGCACCTGAGCCTGGGCACGGCGGGTGCCAAGCCCACCACTTTGGAAAAGCAGCCGCTCCGGGCTCTGGCCGGGAGGGCGCGACCTCTCCATACCCAGGCTTGGTCTGTGGGTGGACGCGGAGGGCCTCCAGGAGGAGGTGGCGCGTCCTGCAGCCTCAGCGCCTCGCCTGCAAACTGCAAACGGCATCCCCACCGAAGCTGGCTGGTCCCGGGCCTTTCTTCTCCCTCCTCCTTCCCCCTCCTCCCCTAATTAGCGGCCCCGCCTCCTCGGCGCAAGCTGCGGGGGTCCCCGATGTCAGCCTTTGTGCCGGGGAAACTTTGAGAGGAAGAGAGGGCGCCGGACAAAGAGCCGGCCGGGGGCGAGGTGCGCTTCGCGCGGTGCCCCGCGTCTCCCCGCGCCCTCGGGCGCCCGAGGCAGGCGGGGCGGGCGCTGGACTGCGGGGCGGTGGGCGGAGGCGCGCGGGGCGCGGAGCGGAGCTGTCAAACTGCTTGGGGCGGCGCGGGGCGGGGCGGCAGCGAGGCGGGGCGGGGCCGGGAGACTCGGGGCTCAGGGCTGCCGCGCCCGCCGAGCGCCGTCCGCCGCCGGACCCGCCCGGAGCATAGCGTGCCCGGCCGCGCGTGGCGAAGGAGGCTCGGGCGCCGCGCCCCGCCCGCGCCCGGCCCCGCCATGCAGCTGCAGCTCCGGAGCTGGGTGCTGGCCGCGTTCACGCTGCTCGTGGTCTGCCTGATCCTCGCCGACATCTCGGAGGTCGAGGAGGGAGCCGGGTAAATAGCGCGGGGGCCCGCGGGACCCTGATCGCCGCCGCGGTGCGCTCGGCTGGGCCGTGGGGCGGCTGCCGGGGGCGGGGGCGGGGTCCTGGTGGGGTGCGCGGCCGGGGGTCGGGGAAGCTGAGTCGCCCGCGCGGCGCACGGCGCGCGGCATCCCGGGGCGAGGGAGGGCGGAGGCCGGCACGGAGGGAGGCCGGGAGCGCAAGGAGCCAGGAGTTTCTTTGTCTCCGGCTCGGCCGCTTCCTCGCCTTGGCAAAGTGCGCAGGGGGCGCGGGGGGATCTCGGAGCTGGGGGAGGGGACCCCGCACGGCCTGGGGCAGGGCAGCTGACCTGCATACAGCCCCGCACACGCGGACGCGCACCCGCCCGCGGGGGGCTGGCACAGCAGAGCCTGGCGCACGGGCCGGAGCCAGAACCCCGCGTCCCCCTGGCTTCGGACGCGGAGGCGACCCCGCGACGCCCCTTGGCCACCCCGGGGTGCGGGCGCGCGTGGCGCGGGATCGACCGAGACGCTCAGGGAAGCTTTGGCCCGGCGCGTGCCGGGCTGGGGGCCCGGGAGGGAGCGCGGTGGCGCCCCGGCCCCGCCAGCTCTCTCCGGAGGCGGGGCGGGACCTCGGCACCCCCGGCCGCTCTGGGCCCGGGACTTCACGGAGCGTGCGCTTGCTGCCGGGCGCACCCGCCGCGTGTCCCCAGCGCAGAGACCCGCGCCCCACCCCACAGCCCCCGGGCAGCGCCTCCCGAGGGGGTGGACAGGTAGGGAGGTCGCCGGGAGGCTGAGACGCGAGGCCTCCGAGGAGGCAGGGGGTTCCTTCTTCTGTGGCGCTGGTGCTAGGCCAGGCGCCCTAGGCGCGTCCCGCGGTGCGTGCGCCCCTCCTTTGTCCCGCCTGCTATTTCTTTATGTGCGCGAACTGAGAGCCTGGCACGCCGACGGGTCCCTGGGGAAGAAGAGGCCGCCCCAAGCCCCAGATGCCCCAGGCCCTGAGGACCCTAAGGTGCGGGCAGCCGCCGCGCCATCTGCCCTCTCTTTTCTCCCCGCCTCTGCGCGTCTCTTCCACCCCACAGCTCCTCCCGTGGACTCCATCGCGCCTCCAGAAACTCCCCTCTCTGCCTCGGTCTCCTCCCCGTCCTCGCTTCCCCCAAGAGCTCCGAAAACTTTCGCGAGTGTTGTTCCGTTGATACAGCGTGTGCCACCAGCTCCCACGCGGAGGCAGAGGAACAGGCTCCTTGTCGCTAGCTGTTCTGCTCGGAGCGAATGGGAAAGGAAACCTGGCAAATGGAGCCCTGGGGTGGTGGGCGTTGCCGCAAGGCAGGCCGGGCTCTGGGCTCCCGGCCTCTGCGTCCAGATAGGGGGTGTACCTGGCCCGCATCACGGGCTGTCCTTTCACAGTGCGAGAGCGGAGGACCTGAAGTTGCCCATTGTTCTGGGATGGAAACATAAGAAGCGCCAGCTTCCTGCGAGTGTCCTTACCCACCCATTCGCTGGATACTTTCCACTGAACACTTGCTAGTTCCAAGGACTTTACGCTTTTCAAATGCAGTCAGGAGATCCTGTTGCACCACGTGACTTTGCCCTTTCCTGCCAAGCGCGTTGTGAAGCCGCCACTGCCCATGGCAAGTTCTTCCACCAGGGAATCCAAAAAGGGGCTCGGAGGTCAGAGGTCGGGGCTAAGAAGGCCATTTCCATACAGCCGGCGCTTCTGCTGGGCGTGTGTCCTGTGGGACTTGTCTTGTTTGAGGGCCCCTATTTTTATCCTGCCCTGGTAAGTTGTCCAGCAGGTCCTATCTGGCATCTTCCTTCCCTCTTTTGCCTCCGGTTCTCAGGCTGCCCCTCCGAGTTGCCTGCCACCTCCCAGGCCTGAGACATCACCCTCTCCCAGTCTGATGTGGCTGCCTTGGGCCAGAACCCAACATGCCATGGGATTGGGCCCAGCACCCCAGTCCCACCCAGAGCCCGCCCTGCCTATGCTTAATCTAGAGGAAAGGAAGCTTGTTGGGCAGGGGAAAGGGATGGGCAGATGGGGAGACCCCCGCCCCAGCACCTTCTCTCTGCTTGCTGAGGTTTTAACACGGCCCCTTATCCTCGGAGCCTCCCCAACTCTGAAGTGCCAGGGCTCAGTGCCAGTATCTGCCCTGGCACCGAGGCCCATGAGGGGCCTCAGGGGGGCTCTGCTGCCCTTGCCACAAGCCTTCCCAGGAGACCTGGATTCCCATGGCCTGACCCTGGGGTGGCTGCACCAGCCCTGCCTTCCCTTCTCCAACTTGCTCTCTGCCTGTGCTAGGGAGGACGGCCAGTCCCTGCCAGAGAGAGCAAAGGTCCTGTCAAATGGGGCTGCTTCTGGAAGACAGTGGATGGAGGACCCCCAGGAGCTGGTGGGCAGGCAGGAGAGACAGAAGGAATCACTTTGTGAGGCAGAGTTTCTAAGGATTAAGGAATGGAAAGTGAAAGAAGGAAGCCGGCCACACACGTACGGTCTGGAGGAATAAAACTGAGAGCCTCTCTCCCGAAGCTCTCCATTCTCCTCCTTATGAAATGACACTTCCAACGTGGTGGCCTCAGGGGTCGTGACCTGCCCGGGGAGTCGCATACCATGAGGTGAGAGGCAGAGGTCTCTCTGAGGGGCTTTTTCTGAGAGATGGCTCTTTTCCTACACGATGATTGTCAGAGTTCCGCTTCTGACTTTCTTGCTCTTGTCTGGCTGGGGCTCAATGGGAAAAGGAAATGCGGAAAGACAGATTTTCTGCATGGCACCCCGGGAGTCCTGCCTGGGAAATAGGAAGCCAGTTCAGGTTCTAAGTCAGAAGTCAGGTGGGGTTTTGGTGACACCACCTCTGCTCCACTTGTGCACCTCCCAAGCTGCGGTGTCACCTGGCCCAAGTTGGGAGCTGAGCCCGGCTGGTTGTCCCCTGGCTTAGGCCTTCAGTGTAGTCGCCGTGAGCTGCGGGTGAAGCTTGCTTGTGTCCACCACGATGCCCCCAGACCTGGCACACAGAAGGCATTTAATAAACGTTCGTTGGATGTGTGCCCAGTGGGGGACACACAGCGTCCTTGAGCAAGGCTGTACCACATAGATCCTCAGGATGGGAAGGGCTTCACCTGCGGAAACCTCTCCTCCTATATCAGTCAGGGATGGTTTGACCCTGAGGCATATCATCGCTTGTCCAACATCATACCCAGGCTAGTGACAAGCAAAGCCGGCTCAGGCAGGTCTCTGCTTGTGCAACCTGATTCGCTAGTCTCCAGATGAGCTGTTGTATTCAGAGAAGTGGGGTAGAACTGCGGTTAAAGAAGAAATGAGTAGCTGGCGATACTAACACCAGCTGTCACCATGACGGAGATGACAGTGGCCTTAGTGTGACAAGAGAGCTGGCTGCGAGCCAGGCGTGACCAATGCCACCAAGGACTGCTATGTGCCGAGCTGTGTGTGCCAGGCACCATGCTACTTTGAGGCTCCCCCTGAGCCCTTGCCGAACCCCACTAGGCTGGGCACTGTTGCTAGCCTAGTGGAGTCACGGGGAAACTGAGGCTCAGAGAGGTTGTTTAACTTGCCAAGGACGAAGGGAGCGCTGTACAGAGGGCAAGCCCGTGCTCTTGACCATGAGGCCGGGCGCCCAGGTCTTCTGCCTCCCTTTCCCTGTGCTTCACATGTTCTTCCTGCCTCCTTCCCCAGGCTCTTCCGGAGCCCAGGGTTCTCCTAGGAGCCACACCCAGCCTTCGTGGCTTCCCCTCAGTAATCTGGAAAGAGAGGAGGAGAGTGGGGAGGTCTGAAGATGGCCGGTCTCCCCAAGACACCCCTTGGCTCCCACCAGGTTCAGTACCAGGCGGGGGACAGAACGGCGCTAAGCCCGGCTGCCACACGAGGTCACCTGCCATGGGCACGGGTGTCCTGGACTCCCAGATGAGGCCGGGGCTCAGTCTTCCGGGCCAGAGAGCCCTCCCACCCCACTGTGAACCCGAGGCCGATGCAGGCAGGTAGGTCTTCCCCGCTCCCACGCGCCATGGGCTGGGCGCCCAGGCATCCTCGCAGAGGTGACGGTGAAGACATTTAACCCCGGGTCCCTGTCTGGCAACCGATCTGCTGGAACAGACCCCTGACCTGTCAGAACTGCTGCCAGGCGGTGAACAGGGCCGGGGGTCCTCACGCACCCCTGCCAATCAAGCCCTGCCTGGGAAAGTAGGGGGCAGGGAAGGCTTAGCTCTGATCATCAGCCGCGACTGGGTCTGTGAGCAGGCTGCCCTCGGCGGAGCGAGGAGAGGCGCCTACTCAGTGGACGATTCCAGGTGGGTCTGAAGGAAGACGGCCTTGACCAGGTGCAGCCCCCCGCTTCTATAAGGAGAACCCACATTCCCTCAAGGAGATCTAATTTATTTTTTTAAAGCTCATTTTTCTCTTCCACCCTTGTATACTTCACTCAAGCATAGACACAAGCGGGGCTGAAACAGGAGAGAAGGGAGGTCTGGCTTTTAACTCACTGGCTCCATGTCCTTATGGCCAACTGTTCCTAGCGTCGAATTTAAATTGTAAATACGGATCCCTCTTAGAAACCAATTCACCGCCGAGGGCCTCGCCCCCCTTGTAAGGCAGGGTTGCTAGGTTCTCAGATTGTTTAGGTTTCACAAATTGGGAACGTCGTAAATTGCGAATTATAAATACTTCTGGGAGAGACTGGGATTCTGGAATGCTCTCGTTTCTCTGAGCAGGGCACGCGTAGCCAAGCACCGCCTGGCCTGGCCTGGCTCTCCAGCCCGGGCTCCGGCCTTTCTGCATAGCTCACAGGCATCCAGTCAGTCCCACGGTTTCCCACCTCTGCGCCGGCCATGGTGCACACCTTTCCCCTTTTCTGGAACACTCTGCTGGGGCGCGTGCCCTTCCTGTCCCCATCCCAGGCCCCTCTTTCCCCTGACTGCTCTGTCTCCGCCCTCAAGGCTGAGGTCTGGTGTCGCCTTCTCTGCACGGCACTCCCAGACCCCACCTCACCTGCCACAGTCGGGGTTAGTGGTTGGCATCCTTGGAGGAAGGAGCGCCTAATTATCTTTGATTGTCCCTTACCCCCTGGTGGCAAGTAGAAGGTCTACACAATGAGCCCAGTGAAATATTTTTTTGAATGAACAAACTGCGGCCTAGAGTGTAACGAAATCAGCATTTGCCCCTTTGCCCCCAAAGGTCCATACTGTAGTCAAGTAACAGTTGACCACCCCCTGCGTGGTCAGAAAGTCACGGCTTTTCCCTGTGTCCAACCCCAAGGCCACAGCCCGACTGTCCCATTGCTGATTGTCTCAGAATGTGGGGGGCAGGCCGGTGGGAATGAACGCCCCTTTCTGTAAAACAGGACGGCCCAGGGCATGTCTGCCCCCCGCCAGCTCAGATAAAAAGCAAAGCTGTGAAGCCCTCCATGGCGCTTCTGCTCAGCCCTTTGCTCTCAGAGAGCCCGTTTCCCCTGGCCACTGTGCTGCAGGGCAAGCACTGGCCCTGTCCTTCCTGCCTTAGGGCTTCCTACCAACCCAGCGCAGACCCGGACTCAAGGCCAGCTGTCCCCTCCCGGTGGCTGGTCCCCAGGAGGGTGTGAGACCCGGAGAATGCAGACATGAGGTCCTATCCACGGCCATCATCACCAAGATGTTCTTTATCAAGCACATCAAAGTCATGCTTTTATTTTTAAATCACTGGTCAACCCAGGGACTCGAGGTGCCGGGTGAAGACCAGGCAGCTGCAAGGACCCAGATTAGTTTAGGAGAACTGGATCTCTCAGCTGCCTCAAGCGAAGCGAGGTAGACAGGCAGACGGCAGGACATGGACAAACAGAACAGCGACCAGCCGGGGACTCAGGTGGCCGTCTCTTGTCCGGGGAGGGGACAGGATGGGACTGGGGGCCGACTGCCCGTGGGACAGGGCGTGTTCTGTCTCTCCAGGGCTCACGTCTGTCCTAAGCGTGGAGATCAGTCACTCTCCGGGCGGGCAGCTGGGCTGGCCCTCAGTTCTCCCAGCCCCCGCAGTTCGTGACGGAGCCACGAAGCTGCCCCGTGTCCTGATAGGACCTGTTTGTCCAGGCATTTTCTCAGCTTGAGCTGTCACTGGCTTCCCGGGGCTGTAGAGCCAACAGCTCCAGGGGGGGGGGGGCAGCGGCCGCGACACAGCAGGACCTCAGTCTGCACGGCACGTTGGCAACTGTGCCTCCTCCTCACCCACGGGGAGCACGCAGGGTCTGGACGCCCCTCCAGAGTCCAGCGCCATGGCTTGCTGTGTGGGTGTGTGGGAGCGACCAGCTCCTCCCGTCACGTTGTCACTGGGAGAACCCAGCGGGACTCGGTTGGGCTCCTTGTCCCTTTGTAAGGTTCACAGCCACACTGTCTCCACCTTGAGTCTCTTAATCCGGGGGCTGGAGCTTGAACTGAGCCCCAACCCAAGGACTCCCAAGTGCTGATGTGCAGATGGGTAGTGATCCAAAAGGAAAAAAGGAGCGAAGAAGCTCTCAGGACTCTGTGGCGCACACCTATAACCCCAGAGCCTCAGGAGGCTGAGGCAGGAGGATTGGGAGTTCGAGGCCACAGGCAGCCTGTGTGACTTAGCAAGACCCTGACTCAAAATAAAATATGTGCTGAGGGTACAGCCCAGTGGTAGAGCACTTGCAAAGTATATGTGAGGCCCTGGGTTCAACTCCCAAGTACTGCCAAAAAACAAAGAGGAAAGAAAGAAAGAATTAGAAAGAAAGGAAAGAGAGGGAGGGAGGGAGGAAGGAAAGAGACAAAGAAAGGAGAGAGAGACAAGAAAGAGAGAGAGAGAGAGAGAAAGGGGGCGGGGAGAGACACAGAGGGAGGGTGGGTAGAAGGGTGAACACAATGTAGCCAAAGCAATTAGGTTAGTTTCAAGTCGCCGGCTTTCTTTGCCTGAGAACGATACTTGTATACTCTGTTCTGGTTACCTTTGGAGCAGTGGGAGGACCATTCTTTTAAGAAAGAGGTAGAGGGCAGCTGTAACACTCTGCTTGGCCAGACAGGCTGGTAACCAGTGGCTGCCAGCCTCAATTCTTTGGAAACACCACTAGTTCTCCAAACATAGTCTGGGGTCCAGATCCTAAAGGCTCACCGAGGGGGTGACTGGGAGACACAACCCATTCCCCACACACTTTTTGCCCCAATGCCAGTGGAGAATGACAATGGAGTCATTTCTCTCTCAGTGTCTGTTGTGTGCCAAAAGATACTCTGAAAACCATAGCTGTGTTCACAATGGCAGTTCTTCCTACAGTGCCCACGAGGTCTAGGTTATTCTTATCCCTGTTCTATTGGTAGGGAAACTGAGTCGCACAGCAGCTAAATAATTCGGCTGAAGTCACACAGCTGGGAGGGTATGGAGGTGGGATTTGAACTTGGGCTCCAGCGGGCCAGGAGGTCTCTCCAACAGTGGTGACTTCCGTGGCACCCAGTGGGGAAGATGCTCACGCTCCCATCTCCCAGGGACAGGCCTTGGGGACGCTAAGCTCCCGCTAAGCTCCGTGGGGAGGCGGGGAGGCTGCCGGAGACCTCTGGGGCCAGCATGTTGGAGCCCAGACGGTAATGGGCGATGGCAGGTGGAGAGACGGAGACCAGTGCAACTTGGAGGGGCCAGGTCAGAGACACCTTCATGCAAATGAGGGGGTCAGAGCTCCGCCTCTGCCTCCCCTCTGCTCCACCCACCTTCCCACCCCTGGCAAACCTCATCACGGGGGCTCTGGAGCATGGCCTCCCCTTGATCATCTCATTACCGGAGAGAGACGCGCACTGGGGGAAGAGGAAAGGGCCCGTCATCCGGGCCTGGAGGAATTTGCTTCTGGAGGAAACAGAGAGGCCCAGGCGGTGGAGCCTACAGAGGAAGGCAGGAAGGCAAAGCGCTGGCGATGGGATAGGCTTCGGGCCAGGAGAGCTGCATCCTGGGAGCCAGCTCCCAGGGGCTGCCGCCTGCCACCGAGAGCCCACACGGACGTCCACTCAGCCCCCCAACCACGCTGCCTGCCCACGTGCAGATGAGGAAGTGGAGGTTCAAAGAAGTCCCACAACTTGCTCCGGTCACACAGCTAGTAAAGCTGGGGTTCCAACACCCCCCAAGATTTGCCTGACTGTGGCCCACCTGCTCTTGTTGTTGTTAGGTACCATCGAGTCAGACGCCAAGTACAACAGAACGAAACACTCCCTGAGACTGTACCAGACACGTGATCTTTTTTATGTTTCAGCCCCTTGTTGCAGCCACTTTGTTTCTCCTCATTTTGAGTTGTGCCATATCAGCAAAAGGAGGACCCAGGGGCTTTACCCCGTTCCCATCATTAAAGTCAACTCTACTTTGAGGAGGCAACTCTTCCTCGATCATTTCTTGAATGCCTTCCAGCCTGGGAGGCTCATTTTCCAGCACTATCTTTGACAGTGCTTCTCTGCTATTCATAGGGTTTTCAATGGCTGATTGTTTCGGGAGTGGGCTGCCAGGTCCTTCTCCCTATTCTGTCATAGTCTGGAAGCTCAGCTGAAACCTGTCCACCATGGGTGGCCCTGCCGGTATCTGAGATACCAGTGGCATGGCTGTCAGCATCACAGCGACACGCAAGCTCCACAGCACGACAAGCTGACAGACAGGTGGGGCGCCCACTCCTAGCTCTGTTTTGTACTGAAGTTTTTCACACCTCCTTCCTGCCTCCTGCACTGGACCTTCTAGCTCTCCGTTCTGCTTTCTATACCACAGAGCCACTTTGTAAAAGAAAACTGGAAACTTCTGAGCTGATAGAAAAGACTCAGTGAAGACAGACAGCCTCCCAGCACAACGGCGACCGCTGCCCTTGGACGAGACCTTTCAGGGGATGCTGGGGAGGGGCAGATGCCCCTGGACTCTGCCCAGTGAGGTGTGCGAGCTTGCTCTCGGGTTTCCTCACCTCTAATTTCTACAACAGAACATCGGCTGCAGCTGGGAGCCGGACCCAGCGTGAGTTACACCTCATTCATGGCGAGTGGCTTGTTGTTGTTGTTAGGTGCCGTCGAGTCGGTATCTGACTCATAGCGACCCTCATAGGGTTTTCAATGGCTGACTGTTTCAGGATTGCCTTGGGAGTGGATTGCCAGGCCCTTCTCCCATTTTTGTGGTGCTGGGAATTGAACTCGGGACCTCAGAGACTGCAGCGCAGCGCTCTACCAACTGAGCTAAATCCCAGCCCTATGGCGAGTGGCAGCACTGCTTAAATAATGAAGGGAGCCGGACCCAGCGCGAGTGACACCTCATTCATGGCGAGTGGCAGCACTGCTTAAATCACGAAGGCAGAAGGCATAAGATGTCTGGGGAGAAGGAGCGGCAAGTGGACAGGGCAGGCGGCTGGTGCTCTGTTTTCCTGGCAGCACGAGAAGCCCTCCTGCTGCCCCGCTAGGACTTGGCGCTGTGTGGCTCTGGACGGTACCAAACTGAGCCTTAGTCACCGCGTTGGGTTCCCAGGAGAAGCAAAGACAAGGCCGGAGAGAGACTCCCAGGGGTGTCCGCCCAGGCCCGCATCCTCACCGCCGGCCTCCCAAGGAAGGCACAGGAGGGCCCAGCGGAGGCTCGGCAGCCTTCTGCACCCTGCAGACCACCATGGCCGCGACCCCCCGGCGGTGTCTGAATGACTCTCTTCGGTCTTCGCGTCTCCCTCCCAGCTGCCACCTCGGGGCCTGACCTAGAAGGCTGCATGCAAGGACCGCGTTCTCCCCAGAGCTGTACCCAGGACGCAGGATGCTAGGTCTCGCACGCCTTTGGAGCAGCCGGGAGCTACGAGGCGAGACAGAGGCTCTAGTTTCCAGGGGACAGTTGCTACCTGTGCGACCTCAGCCAAGTCTCCTAATCTTTCTGAACCTCAGTTTCCTAATTTGTAAAATGGGTTAATAGTGTCCAACTCACAGTGCCCCGAGGATTGAGTAAACCACAAGTGATGGGAATATAAAACGGCGCAGCCACTGTGGAAAACAGAATTAATTTCCATTTGATGGGGCAATTCCACTTCAGGGCATAGCTCCAAAAAAATTGAAAGAAGAGAGCCAAACAGAGTTGTACAACCAGACAACTGTCCCGTGGAGCATTATTCGCCATAGCCAAACGGTGGGAGCAATGGAGATGTCCATTGACAGATGAGTAGATAATCAAGTGTCGTCTGTACATACAATGGAATATTACTCAGCATTAAAAAGGAAGGAAATTCTGACTCATGCCACCACAAGTATAAGCCTTGAGGCCATTAAGCTAAGTGAAAAAAAAAAAAAACAGTCTCAAAAGGGTAAATACTACATGATTCCACTTGTGTGAGGTACCTGGAACAGCCCAACACCAGAGGCAGAAAGCAGAATGAGTGGGCAGTTAGTGTTAATGGGTGTAAATATTCAGGTTTGCAAGATACAGCCGAGTCCTGGAGCTGGACGGTGGTCGTGGTTGCCTAACAGTGTGAGCGTCCTTTAACACCATTGAACGGTGCATTTAGAAATGTTAGATAGTAGGTTTTATATCATGTGCATTTTGCCATAATTTGTTAAAACACAAATGAAAGCAGCCAGAGGAATGCCTGGCAGGTGCTCAATATATGTTGATTTATTTTAAGAGCATAGTTGTGGTTTTAACTAAGCAATGTCAATGAGAGTATTATTTGATTGAAAGAATCGTGTAGTGCCAAGAAGCCCGGGAGGGGAAGAGTGGAAGGAGACAGAGCAGACACATTAGAAAACTCCACTCCGCTCCCTTGTGGCACGTGGGTTTGCACACACTGGCTGGAGGCGGCCCAGGTGCCAACACCTGGACTTAGGATTATGGGAAATGCAGACACCGACTTTTCCGGGGCACAGGAGTGAGTGCTTTCCCTGACCTCTGCAGCTCTCTGCCACAGGCAGGGACCCAGGCCCTTCTCACGAGGGGAGACTTGTCCGTGTGTCTCCATAGCCCATCACAGAGTCAACCTAGAGGGTCTCTCACTGATGTCAGAAAGAAATGAATGGGTATTCCTATGACAGCCTCCTGTGGGGTGCCCGTGTGTGCCCTGGGAGCTCTTTATACATCATTTCGCACTCTTCTTACAAGATCCGGAAAACCCCACTATATGGACAGGTCAGCGGAAACTCAGGTGAGCAACTGCATCCTAGAGGCGGGAAAAGGCCGCGTGAGTTCTCAGGGTCTGGCTGGCTGCGTTCCTGAGTGTCAGGGTTTCGGACAGAGTGTCAGGGTTTCGGACTGAGTGTCAGGGTTTCGGACTGAGTGTCAGGGATTCGGACTGAGTGTCAGGGATTCGGACTGAGTGTCAGGGATTCGGACTGAGTGTCAGGGTTTTGGACTGAGTGTCAGGGTTTCCCTCCCCTGGTTCTAAAAAAAACGTGGATTGAGCCAGGAGGCGAGGCCAGGAGGAATCTTAACCAAGGGCCAAACTGATTTATCACACGTGTCTGAGGTGGCTGCAGTGCCCAGAAATGGCCCGGACCCTGGCTTGCAGCACTGAGGCAGCGGGGCACTCCTCGGCAGCGTCATTCAGCCATCCCGTGAGCTGGCTGGGCTGTGCTCACGCACGTGGCAAACGGCCCTGTTTCACAGTTGGCAAACGCGGTAACCGTTCCCCAGTGTTCTGGGGGTGCCCAAGCGGATTTGGTGGGCTGCCCAGCCCACAATCTAATTCCAAACTCCACTGTCAGTTCTAGAGAGCTGGGGAATTGAGAAGGGAGGCCTCTAGGGGCCATGAGAGGCAAGGATAGGGGAGCCTTTTAAAACCCATCTGCTCTGCCAGATAAAGGGAGCCTTTGGGCAGGCTGGCAGCCAAAAACCTAATTGTATTTATTCCTGCTATTACCTTCTATTTAGGGTAAGGGATATTGGTATTCTGTTTATGGTAGTGATATAAAGATGCCTTTTATGATAAGTTCATTTATGTTTTTAAGTGAGTTGATTTAAAGGCAACTATTAAGTCAATAAAGTTGACTTCGTAAAATGCATGAAGATGGATCGGAAAATGATTTTCGTGGAAGGCCGGCCTTTCTTCTTCCCCACAGTGGTGATCTACCCCAGAGACAGCACAGCCGTGGTTACTCCTTGAAGAGGCTGCAGAGCCTCTCTCCTACAGACAGGGAGTGAGCTAATCCTCCAGAAAGGTACCTAGTTACAGAAGTGATCTGCCATTGTGTTGTGGAAGTTGCTCAACACACGACCAAAGAATCCTCCAGTGTGTGGATCTCGCAGGCAATTTAAATAGTGGGCAGCAACACCACTAGGGGCAAAGGCGGGCGTGCCCGGAGAAAAGGATGGGCAAAGCCCAGAAGGACCTCTGGCCCTCCGCAGCACCCCCAGGTCAGCCCTCCTCTCCCATCCTTCCAGAGGTCTCTGCTTCTCCCAGGCACCACTTGGTATCTGTCATACAGTGCTTTTCTTCCCCGCTGACTGTCGCTTACCCAGAGCTGGACTCCACGCGTCTGCCATATTGGATTTCCAGCTCCCTGCGTGGTGCCTGGCAGGGAGCAAACGCTAGTTTGAAGAGCCAAGGAGAGAAAGGGGGGAGGGCGGGGAAAGGAGGAGAGGGAGTTAGTCCCTTGGCGCATGTATTGAAGGCTTGTTCCTGGCTGGAGGTGCTATTTTGGAAGTTTCTAGAGGCTTTAGGCCTGTAGCCGTAGCCCTGTGGCATCCGATCCCGTCAGATCTCGGATGCTAAGCATGGTCGGGCCTTGTTAGTACTTGGATAGAAGACCACCTAGGAACACCGGGTGCTGTAGGCTTGGGAGAAGGACCCAGCAACCCACTCCCAAAAATCAATGCGCCATTGAAAACCCTATGAACAGCAGAGAAGCACTGACAATAGTGTTTCTCCTGTTGTATGCAGGGTCGCTATGAGTTGGATACTGACTGGACGGCAACTAACAACAACAACAGAGGCTTTAGGGGGTGGGGCCTGGTGGGAGGCGCTAGGTCAATGGGAACTGTCTTTGAAAGTTCTGTCAGGTCCCCAGCCCCTCTTTCCCTCTGCTTCCTGCTCCCTCACATGTTCCCACCCCATGAGGTTCTGTCCACGCACACAGAACCAGGCAACCGCGGGCTGAGTCCCCTGAAGCCCTCAAAGTAAATCTTCCCTGCTTTCGGTTGCTTATGTCAGGCTGCTTGGTCTCAGCGACCAGAAAGCTCCTACATAGGCTGAGTCCCATCTTATTTGTAGACGAGGCCCGCTTTCCCTTTCCCCGAGTCTACACACACCAGCCAACCAGCACCCAGGCGCGGTGGCTCACACCTGTAATTCCAGCGACTTGGGAGGGCGAGGCAGGAAGATCACAAATTCAAGGGCAGAGGCAGCCTGTGCACCTTAGTGAGACCCTGTTTCAAAATAAAAATACAGGAGGGACTCGGGGTGCAGCCCAGTGGGACAGCTCTTGCCTCACATGTGTGAGGCCCTGGGTTCAACCCCATAGTACTGTAAAAAAGGAAAAGAAGGGCCAGCCCACAGGTTAGCCAGCCCACAGGTTAGCCAGCCCACAGGTTAGGCAAACGCTCCCAGCAGGAGGGCTCATGGTGCTGTGCAGGCAGAAACCAGAGACCTGGAGGGATGTGGCCAGAATCAGGAATCGGACGAGCTGGCTACTGGCAGACTGAGATGCAGCTGATAAGAGCGAGATTAATAGGGTCTGCGGCCTCCCCAGTCCAGTAGCATTGAAGAACATGCTTAAATCAATGCTGGCTTGGCTGGTTTAATGGTACCTAATCTCACTTCTCGAAGCTCAAACGTTTGGGAGTTGAGATCAATCGAGATGAAATAAAGTAAGGCGTGTTGGTGTTTTGCGTTTTAGGCGCCCCCAGCCCTCCTGGGCGGCAGTGTTTTTGTTTTCTGTCTTAGAAACAGGCGAGGTTTGTCTCGCTCTGCCTGGACAAGGCGGCGGCACATTTTTTTCTGTCATCCTCCCCTCCATCTTCCACTAGACGGTTCTCCGTGAGAGAAGGATCCGTTCCCTTCCTGCTTGACTCTGGTACCCAGTGTCTGGCTCTGCAAACACCCAGTGACCGTTCCTCCTGTGAGTGTTTGGTGAAGCCAGCGCAGACGGCCTGGCAGGAGTCAGTCTTCGGGAAAAGCCAATCTGTTCCTGATGAGGGGAGGACACAACAGCCTTATGGGACACTCGGGCCCGGGAGTGGAATACCAGGTAGGCTTCCTGCAGGCTGGCGCCCGTGCCCGTCACTGCGAGCTCTGTGATGCCATCACGCAGCTGTGAGAGTGCCCTACACCGGGCCCGCACCACGCAGGGGCGTTCAAGCCCTGTGCCAGATGCCAGCGACGTGCAGCGAGGGTCACCGCGCAGACCACGCGCTCTCGGACACCGGGGGCTGCTGTGGAGCTCTCGTGAGAGGCTGCGCACAGCGTGGGGAAGGAAGAGCCCCAGGGCCTGAGCCTTGGGTGTGGCCCAGGGCCCCGAGGGCAGGCCCCGCCTCCCTCAGCCTCCCTTTCTCCTGCTGTAAATCACGGGTTAGACGAAGTCAGGGGTCTCCTGCGGCTCGGCAGCCTGAGAACGAGGCAACTCTTCAACTCTCCAGCGAGTCTCCCTGCCAAGTGGACGGACCGCAGACTCACCAGCGGCCGCTCATCTTTGCGCTGCGCCTCTGGACTCCTGACGCTGAAAATTTAGAGCAGGCAATAGATAGGAGCTGGTCTATTTTCACCTACCACCTGCTCGACGTGAAAAGGATAGTTTTGAGGGGTCACCGTGGGGGAAGGGGGTGGGCAGCTGACGTTCCCAGCAGCTGCGCCACCCCTCCGAGGCGCTTGGCCCTTCCTCATCTGACCCACGCGTCTTGATGAGTCTGTACCACGGAGATCAATAGCATCATTATCCCCCCACGGCTCCGTGCCACTTGCTGAATCATCACGTGACAGCGGTGTTAGCGCTCTGGGTAAATTGTGCTCAATAAACTGTGCTTCCTAAGATCACTCGTGTTTGTGTAACTGGATGCAGAGAATTCATTACCAGGCATGGCTGAGTCTGGCTATCAGGGAAATTCATGTCGCCAACAAACGATTTGGGCATATCGGCCCGCTCATAGCCCCTGGCCCTGTGGTATCCCCTGCCGTGTAAGAAAAGCAAGCGTGACAGTTTTATGCTCATGATTGCGATGGCACCACAAGGCTCCAGAGAGAGGCTCCTTTCGGAGGACTCTGAGCTACGGAGACCCTCTGGAGAAGGCGAGGTCCCCCTGTGGCTTGAAGGAGGGCCCAAGGACTTGTTGGGTGCCTTTGAGTCAGTGTCTGACTCATAGCGACCTAATGTGCAACAGGCAAAACAGCACTGTTAGTGCCTCTCTGCTATTCATGGGACTTTCAATGGCTGATTGCCTTTTGGGAGTGGGTTGCCAGGTCCTTCTCCCAGTCCTGCAACACCTGGTGTTCCCAGGTGGTCTCCCATCCAAGGACTAACCCGGCCCCACCCTACTTAGCAGGGACTTAGCTGGGGAAAAACAATGAAGTTTATGATCAGTTGGGGCGAGTGGACCAAACCAAAGACGCACCAGTGGGCGAGGGGCTGTTCCTGTCTGTGGCTCAGCTGAAGCAGAGTCTAGGTCTAGGAGGGCCTCCAGGTGGAGGAAAAGGTCAGGGGAGGCTCCGGGCCAGGATGTCGAGGGCGGAGGGACCCGGACTTCATTCTTTGGGCGCATGTCCTTGGTTTAACTTGAGGTCCAGAAGGCTCTGAAGAGTCTGTGATGGGCTTTAGGAGACCCAGGAGCCCCTTGGAGTCACAGGCGTTTTTCTGGGCAGAGGAGCCACCCAATTCAAAGGACTCCCAGTGACCCTCAAGGCTGAAGAGGAGCTGCTCTGGACATTCGGGACGCTTGATGCGCTTTAGCAAGGCGTGCGCGGACACAGGGCCAGCTATTTGGAGGGCACGGGAGTGGGGAAGACCACACACGTCACCCACGAGGGGCAGCAGCAGGAGCGTCGCAGCTGGGGTCACCAAGGGAAGGCAGAGAGAGTCAGGGGGCTGTGATGACAGCCCAGGGAGGGTGGCTGATAGCTGAAAGAATGGCCGAGACCAGAGGGGACGCTGTGGTCTGCGCTCTGTGGTCAATTTGGATTTAGACACGATGATGTTTTTATCTATTTGGACAGGGAGGTGTTCAAAAATCATCAAATCACCAACGACGGGGGCAAATAGGGCCACATGAGGCCAGCCTGCCCCTTCCTCTTTTTTATATAGATACAGCAGCTGATCCCCACATGTCCGTCAGTCCGTCATGCTGTGGGGGCTCGCGTGTCACTGTGATGCTGAAAACTGTACCACCGGCATCTCACATACTAGCAGGGACACCCATGGTTTCAGCTGGACACCCAGGTTTCAGCTGAGCTCGCAGAGTAGGGAGAAGGACCCAGGAGTCCACTCCCAAAAAAATCAACCATTGAAAACCCTATGAATAGCAGAGAAGCCCAGATATAGTGCCGGGCATGGCACAGTGTCGGGGAGTGTTTCATTCCATTATACATTGGGTCACTATGACTCGGACCTGACTCAGTGCCACCTAACAACAACAGAGCAGATAAGGGTCTGAGATGAGATAGGACTTGTCCATGTCACCTAGGTTGTGGGTGACCTGGGCTGATTCATCCACCGTGACTGTGATCTATCTCTGGCCCTCCACTGGGCAATCAGAGGGTGAGGGGGCAGAGGTTCTGGGACCCCCTGCTCCACTCAGAGCCTTGGAACCCAGCTGGCACAGGCTGGGGTGGACACTGATACCTGGCTCCCTGCGGCTGAGCAGCCTTCCAAAGCCAGGCTGGCCTCCTCTTCCTGTGCAGCCCACCAGGGACCAGTGCCCTGGCAGAAGGCTGGGGTGAGGGGCTGGAGGGCAGGAGGTAGGTGTGAGGCGTGGGTGGCAGGCGGTGGCAGGATGAGCCCTAAGTCTGGAGCTCCGAGTGAGGCCTGCAGGGGGGCTAATCAGGGGCATTGTCAGCTTACAGACAGACGGTGGAAGTTGGGGTTTATCACGGGCACCACACAGAGACTGTGCTCTGACCAACCCCAGCAACCCCCAAATTGACAGAAGCAACCCTAGCCAGCTGGTTGACAAGGCAGGACTGGGTGCTAAGCCACAGAGAGAAGCTCAGAGAAACCCCGGAGGAGGAGACCTGTGGCCTGCAGGGCACTTCCGGGTGCAGCCCAATCACTGGCCAAGCAGGGAGAAGAGATTCCGCCTGAACCTAGCACGTGGCGGAATCCACTCAGGGAGGGACCAGGCCACACTGCGAGGGGCTCCCCAGTGGGACTTCATCCTGCGCAACCCAGGGACTCCATGTGCGCCTCGCTCACCGTCTTCAACACCACTCCCATTTGTCGGGGCGTCTCCAATGACTCCCACGAAAAGACCTGATTTACAAGTCAGGACCTCAACACCAAGAGGGGGCCAGGGCTGCCAAAGCAGAGCCCGCCAGGAACCAGGGCTCCAGCTCCCCAACCAGCGGTCACATGGTCCTCGTTCCGTCTCACACTGAGGCCTCCTGAGCTGCCACCATCACGGCCACGGGGACAGAGGCAGTGGCCATTTCCCGAGGACCGGGCAGGCTTAGAGGGGGACACATCAAACGCTCGGAGGACACACAGTTTCAAAGCTCGCTCCAGCCCAGGCTCCCTCTGGGAATTGTCTCATGAAAGGGCCGAAGCTGACCATAATGGGGCTGCTGTGCCTGAATGCGGGTCCATCAAGGAGGGAACAGAAGGAAGGAAGAAAGCTGGGGTGAACACGGAGGCCTTTCAAGTCCGGGAGACGAGGTCAAGAGGAGAGTGGCGCCCGTCGGACAGGCTCTCTGCTGCTCTTTAAGAAGCATGGATATTTTACCCACACCATGCTGTGTCAATGAAATGAGAAGTTTCCGGGGCTGCCAACCTTTCTGTGAAGGTTTTGCAGTTGAATGTTTCTTGTACAACAAACAGAGAGGGAAGTGACAGCTGAGGTTAGCGCTATGTCTGCAGCATGAGGCCCTGTGACTGTCGATAACGGATGCTACATAACTGAGCAATTGGGAGACCGAGTGAATTTCCCTGTAAAGCCATCCCCAGGCACAGCTCCTAGTGCTCAGGCCGCGCCTTGTCCCTGCTGGTGTGGTGTGAGTGGAGTCTAACTTGAGTCCTTTCTCAGTGAGCTCGCCCGCTGTTTGTCGAGTGTTTGTTGAGCAGCCTTTGCTTCCTGTTCCCTGTCTAGCACCTCCTCCGCTGCACCTTAAGTTCTTAACCTGCAACCGGTGAACGGTGAAGGGTGCGGGCGGGAACAGCGCTTTGCAAGGGTGTGAGGTGTGGCCACACGTGGACCCCTGTCTGACTCCTGCTCTGCAGGTTCACTTGCTGGGTGACCCTGGGCAAATCCCAAATGTTTTTGGCTGTAGGCGGCCTGACTCTAAAATAAAGCAAGAAGTAAAAAGCGAACACACCGGGGCTGTGGCACAGCGCCTGGCACACAGCGGACTCGAGCGAGTTGAGTCGTTGATATTCTACTCTGGTCTCTCGGAATCTGCTTCTCCTTCCAGGGCAGCGTTTTGCCCCCGTGTCCATCTGGGACGAGAACTGTCACCTCGGATGATAGAGGCACCGCTCTGGGGAGTCAACTTTGATGGGGGACGGGAGACTAATTGGTTGGAAAGTGTGTGTGTGTGACAGGTTCTCCGTCACCGTAAGGACGGGGCATAAGTTCACACGTGAGTTCGCAGAAGATAACGGTGTCTCACAGACTCGAGGGAAGGACAGTAGGAAAATGAGGCCACCTCTCCGCCATGACAGGAACACCAACTTCGAAACCTAACTGAGCAAAATCGAATGCCCAGAAAAAATAATTACAACCATCACGTTATTAGACCCAATGAGATTTTTGAGTACAAAAAATTGTGTTGAATCACTGTTAGATTTTTCATGTTATCAAGAAAGCATTTGTGGAAATCTTTCTCTCTCATTATTTAAGGACGTGCATGATATCTTTAATTTTTCCTCCTTGCTCCCAAAGCCTAAAACAGTGCCTGGCTCCCTAAAGGGAAAGTTAGCTTACTTCTATCCTGGAGGGTACAGAGCCACAGAGATGCCACGAAATGTGGTTAGAAGGGGCAGCCACACTTTCAAGGTGGTGCATGGCCTGGGGCAGAGTAGCGTCCAGGCCCTAGGGTTTGGGAGGTATGACCTTCAACATCAAGCCTCACACGACCCCATGGTCCAGGTAGAGGACATGCCACCAGACCTTCATCAGGAACCTTCCAGTGGTGACAGCGGAAGACACCTCGGGCCAGAATGAGTTGGGACGTGGGGCGAAGTCTTCGCTAGTGCAGGTCACATCCATGTCCAGATTGCAGGCAAAGGCCTCTCTGTGACTGTCCCAACATGAACCCGGAAGACCAGAGACAAGGACTCAGGCAACAGCCTCCCCCTCGCAGGAGATGATGCGATAGTTGCTGCCGCCATGCGGGTGAGAGGCTGCTCTAGACCAATCAAGGCTGGGTTCCCCCAGTTACCCAAGCAAGGACCACCGTAGAGGGCTCCGTAGAGGGCAGCTGAGCTCAGTTTGCTGCCCACAGATTCAGAGAGCTCCTGGACATGTAAGCTCCGGGTGGGGAATCCCTGAGCGATCTCATCCAGTGAGCAGGTAGGACCTGGTTTCTGGTTCAAATCCCAGGTGGTCAGCGCTGGACAGCAACACCTAGGGAGTGCTTCCCCTCCAAAGAAGACAGCTGCGACGCTCTGCCTCCCAGAACTGCCTTATCAAGTGCCGCAGATGCACTTTGAAAACGTGTCCTAAGGCAAAGAAGCCAGAGGCAGAAGGACAGACGTCGTAGAAAATACCGAGAATAGGCAGATTCATAAAGGTCTTGGAGGCAGACGGTAGGACCAAGTCGAGCACAGGGAGAAGGTGGGGGTGCTTAATGAGCAGAGGTTTGGCCTGGCTGATGCCAAGGTTCCAGGGGTGCGTTTTGCCAGTTACACATGAACGACACATGCATACCATTGCACCGTGCGCTTAAGATGCTTATGACGGTCACTTTCATGCACACATTTACCACAGTGAAAAATGGGAAATAAAAAAAATATGTTGTACTACATATTAATCAAAAGTTTCCATAAACTCTTTAAAACCAAACAAGACCCAAGCTCTGTCCATGTGTTGTTGTTATTAGGTGCTGTCCAGTTGTGTACGACTCATAGCAACCCTCAAAGCGTTTCAATGGCTGATTGTTTTGGGATCCCCTCGGGAGTGGATTGCCACGTCCTTCTCCCATTTTTGTGGTGCTGGGAATCGTAACTGGGACCTCAGAGGCTGCAGGGCGGCACCCTACCAACCGAGCTAAATCCCAGCCCTCTGTCCATGTGACTCCCCCCAAAATGTCCTTTTTCCTCAATTTTTCCTGCCCGTGTGCCAGCGGGGCCATATAGTATAGCATATCCTTGAGGTGTTGGCAAGCAGGGAGCCGAGAGGTTTTTATGCACGAATTAAAAAAAGAAAAACATTCAGTATCCTCCCAAAAGTGTGAAGCAAGAGCCATCTGCAAATTCATGAATTGTGCTGTGGTTTAATCTTCTACTCTCAAGACTAATCAGATATTTAAGTTGTGTCCAGACTCTTAACTGAAGCTGTCAGCTCCTGAAAGTGCATTTTCTGGTGCTGATTCTCCAGCGAGAAACTGCAGGCACGGGAGATTCTAACACAGCTAGACATTGGACGTGACCTTGCTGGGGACAACCAGGCTCGGGGTACCCAATCCAGAACAACACCCCGTGTCCCACAAATGTTCACATCCACGATGTGCCCACTGAAGAGAATAAATAAAATAAAAATGTTTAAATAACTGGGCTTGGATGAAGAGGCTAAGTAGAAATTCAGTTTTCAGTTTTGCTAATTGCTTTTCACTGTGAACAACCAACAAACACTCCCCAGCACTGTACCACCTGCCCCCCATGGATACTGAAATCCTCTGGCACTCAAGTCGCTGAAATAAAATGGTCCTGTGTTTGTGTATAACCCATGCACATCCTCCGGTACGCCTGAGACCATCTCTACTTAGGATACTTGATCCAGGGATAAAGAGGGAGAGGATGATCTCAGTGTAAATGACGCATCTTCATGAGTACATCAGGAAAATAGGGGACATAACCCAAATGTGTATGTGAGTTCTACTACATAGTACTCAAAAGTTTCCATAAACTTTGATGAAACTTTGATGAAAGTGGACCCAAAAGTGATGTAATAGTTGCCTAACGGAAAAAGCCAACGCTGCGTTACTCTGTACCCTGCCAACATTTACCGATAAAGGGAAAAAAGAGAAAAAGAGCACTCAAGCCAGTGTAACTCGATGTACACAGTTGTATTGCTTGAGAAATAAGGATCAAGAAAAATGTCTGTGTATGTTCATGACAGACATAACTGTTAAAAATCATTCATTCTGGGAAAAGCTTATTTGTGTAATACTGTATTTGGGGCACTTGCTCTGGTAAAGCTACTCACATGTATATAGTTCCTGCCCTCACAGAGCACAGGGTAAGGGATAGCACAAGGGTTCATCCTTTCTCTTTGACTCCTCAATTCCCTATCAGCTTCATTAAGATATAATTGATGGTGGAAAGGGGAGGAGAATCAATGTAGAGGGATAAAGAGGGAGAGGAAAATCTCAGTGTAAACGATGCAACTTCATGAGTACATGGGAAAAATAGGGGAGCATAACCCAAGTATGTATGTGAGTTCTACTACATATGGGGCTGGGATTTAGCTCAGTCAGTAGAGCGCTGCGCTGCAGTCTCTGAGGTCCCGAGTTCAATTCCCAGCACCACAAAAATGGGAGAAGGACCTGGCAATCCATTCCTAAGGCAATCCCGAAACAGCCAGCCATTGAAAACCCTACGAGGGTCGCTATGAGTCGGATACCAACTCGACGGCACCTAACAACAGCAACAACATTACTCTGTACCCCACCAATATTTACCAATAAAGGGAGAAAAAAGATACTTTTATTAAAAAAAAAAAAAGACGTAATTGACAAACAGAAACCGCAGATACGGTTAGTATTTGTGGGTTCTACATTCACGGAGTCAACTAACATTGAGTCAAAATTATTTTTTAAAACTTAAGCTGGATGTAGGGCTCGCCTCTCCCAGAACCCTCGTATATTTGATGAAGGCCACTGAGCTGGGTTTGTGGAGGTTTGTTTTGAGTAAGCAGAGTTTTAGATTTTTATGAAGTCAAATCTGTCTACACTCTCTCTGATCCCTTCTTACCCTTCCGTATTTGGGAAGTCTTTCGCACCCAGTCCTCAGCGCTCATCAAAGATTTGATAAATATTCTCTTCCTGCTTTATTTTTTCAGCAATTCCCTGTGGCTCACCTCTGTTAGACGTCCACCTGCTTAATGCGGCCATTTCCAGAGGGTGGGGCAAGTGCTCCTGGAATCCCTGGTGATAACGTCAGGTGGTTTTAGGAAATCCATTGATAAATGTTTTCTATTAACGTTTTTGAGGGGCTTTTAAAATGAACATATGACTGTGATATCAAACCTCTATTTCCCAGATGATATTGTCTAGGATAAGGGCAAAGTTTTTAAAGCCGAGTCGATTTTAAAATTTAAGTGGATAGTAGTGTAACTGGGTTTCAGATATAGAAATCTGGTGATAGGGGTGTGAGAAGTACTGGTTTGAAGAACCTGAGTTAAATCCATTTTAAGTTTATTTTGCCAACTGGAGTAGGGCGCTCAGCTGATCTCCCAGCTTGTTAACTGGCCACTCCAAGCCATTAATTCAATTTCTCTTTGATGATGATTTTTTTTTCAAATCATTCATCAGTTCTTACAGGCGGCATTTCTGGACACTCTCTTGTCTCATTAATCTTTCGTTAGTCCTGAACTTTTACTGTGCTTTTAATTACTGTGATTGACTTACTGTCTGACCCAGGAGGTCTTCCCTGCCCACAAAGAGGGCTGGTTTGGAGGGGGCCGGGGAGGTAGGTGTGAAAGGACAGAGACATGGGGAGCAGGACATCAGCAAAGCCCTTGGGGCCAAGTGGCCTGTGGTTCCAGGACTGGGGCTGGGGGGACGTTCCCAGACTCCAAGGGAAATGGAGAGAAAACAAAAGATAGATGAATAAAAATTTGTGAACTTTGAGACCTGGGGAGGTCCTAAAGAAATTCCCATTGTCTTGTCATCTGGCTGTGAGATGGGAGAGTATTGCCAAATGACGTTGAACAAACATCTCAATAGATTAGGAAAAGTCGTGTAAACACACATGCATGCACACGCACACATCTGTGTACACATCAACTCTACATACAAACACACAAAAAAATCCTACACACACACACACACACACACACAATATTTTAACATAAGTACACCGATGCTGGGATTTAGCTGAGTTGGTAGAGTGCTGCGCTGCAGTCTCTGAGGTCCAGAGTTCAATTCCCAGCACCGCAAAAATGGGAGAAGGGCCTGGCAGTCCACTCCCAAGGCAATCCCGAAACAGTAATTGAAAACCCTCTGAGGGTCGCTGTGAGTTGGATACCGACTCGACGGCACCTGACCTAACTCCGATAATAACGAAAGCAGATAGAAAGATCGAGACTTAGCACCAGTACGTACGTGGCCTTTGCTCTCTTCCAAAGAGCTCTCATTGAACAACGGGCCCCTTCAAACGCATTGTTTCTCCCTTGACTTTGTTTCTCTGGGTTGTACCAACACCTTGACCGAAGGCCAAGCGAAACTTTAACAAAATCAGAGAAGCACAAGGTCACCCAAAACCGTACGCTCTGTGGGTCAGGGGGTCTCTAATTATTCAGAAGACTTAGCCTTATGTGGATTTTCCTAAAACAACACAGGGCACAGAATGGGTCACAGAGACACGCATTCCTCCATCCCCAGGCCTGGCGGTGACGCAGCTGGGTGGTGGGATTTGACAGAGCGAAATAGGATATGGGGCTGGTAAGGCCATGGGACGCTTTTACTGCAAAAGCCTGTCCCATAGAGAAAGGAATAAGAACCCCACTACCCCTGCCTCCCAACCTTCACCTCACAGAACGGCACCCTTCGTATATTTTAGGGGTTTTTTTGTTTGTTTTGTTTTGTTGGGTTTTTTTTGTTCTTTGTGGTACTGGGGGTTGAACCCAGGACCTCGCGCCTGCATGCTCTGCAAGTGCTGGACCACTGAGCTGCACCCTCAGCCCATTTTTTTTAGTTTTTGAGACAGGGTCTCACTAAGTTACACAGACTGCCTCTGGTCTCGAACTTGCGATCCTCCTTTCTCTGCCTCCCAAGCCACGGAATTACAGGCATGCGCCACCACGCCCGGTGCCCCTTTGTATTTTTTAATCCTGTCACTAAAAAGCACATCGTGGTCACATTTGGATAGAGACACAGTTGAGTGAGTCCTGCTGCCTCAGTTGAACTTCCGGTGTCCCCAGTTTAGCCTGACTGTGACGGCAACATGTCACCCCATGGGGCGAAAGCAGAGGATGGTGAGCAGTTGCTGCGTCACGCCACGACACCGGCCAAGTTGCACCGAATCGCGCTAATTTGTGGGATTAGCCAGGGGAGACTAATCCCAAAGCGGGTGTCTCAAGCGGGCACCTGGGCGCTAACTGAAACGCTCCTGTGGGAGGCAGCGGGGATCCGGGAGGCTCACGTCCCTGCACATTGTTTGGGCGATGCCTGGGACCAGGGCGGTGCCCATTCCTGGAGGGTTCAGAGTGGGATCTCACGCGCCCTCTGTCCTCCAGGTGAGCTGTGGGGTCTGCGTACGTGATTGAAGAGGGCTTTGCAGAGACGAGCCAGGCTTATAAATAATGCATTTCCTTTGTCTTGCAGGAATTCGGGAGGCAGAGGTACAATCAGATCAGCTGTGAACAGCTTACATAGCAAATCTAATAGGTTTGTAAATTAGATTTTGTGTTCGTTTGTTTTTGCTGTGAGGCAGCTATTAATCTGCTTCAGCTCTTCCCTGGGTGGTGCCCTTCCTACTTAGCAGACAGATCTGTTTCCTCTCACTTTGGTTTTGCTTATCCCTGATCACTTTTGGGGAGAGCTATCGATGGAAGATCACTCCACACGTCCAAGGTCTAGAGGCTGCAGAGGTGGGAAACGCAGACGGGGAAGAGTTGCTTTCTTTAAAAGAGCCCGCCCACTTTGGAGCGTCTGGGCTACCGGTGAACAACTTGTGAGTGGCGTTTTTTGCCGAGCAGTGGAGACCCTGAAGGCAACCAGGACTTTAACCCAATTCCACTGTGGTGGATAACTTGTCCTGGAGGTTAGGATGGAAATAAAGCATTCAAGAACTTCATAGAGACCTCTTGAAAGGCACAGGGAGGCAACCTAGTAATATGAACCCCGACTGTTGAATGTGCACCTTGAATTATGAGACGGTGCCATCACCTCGTGTGGCTGGAGGCCTTTGGGACAGTCCCTGGCCAGGGGACAGGTGGATGCAGAGAAACATGCAAAGGCTTTGCAGGCTGACAGATTGCGGCTGGCCACGGCTGGGCCATGCTTCCAAGAGCCCATTCTCCACCAGTGACAAGTGCCCCAGAGCTCCAACCTTGCCTGCATCTCAAAGCTGAGCTCAACCGAGCAGCAAGAGCGAGTGCCGATCCACTCGACCTAAACAAAGGCTGCCTGCAGCGTAGCCCTGTGGCACGCGATCCTGTCAGATCTTGGAAGCTAAGCAGGGCTAGGCCTGGTTACTGCTTGGATGGGAGACCACCTGGGAATGCCAGGTGCTGTGGGCTTGGGAGAAGGACCTGGCAACCCACTCCTGAAAATCAGTCCGCCATTGAAAACCCTATGAATAGCAGAGAAGCACTGATAATAGTGTTTCATCTGTTGTACGTAGGGTCACTATGAGTTGGATACTGACTCAATGGTGCGTAACAACAACAACAAACAAAGGTTGCCGCTCAACATGAGGCCCTTGTTTTGCTTCCTAAGTGTCTGATTTTGTTCACACTGAGAATGAAAGGTCCATATTGTCCAGAAGACACTGCTATTTGCTATTCCAGATTTTGGGGGTCTTATGACCAATGGAGACCTCCCCCTTCATGGCCGACTTGGGAAACTGCATCTTCTGTCCCTGACATCCTTGCTCCTAGGTCTTTGGTGTCCCCTTAACCACTCCGAGCCAGGAATGAAACGTGTCTTGTGGCTAAAATGCAAATGTGGCGGAATTGAAGTAGAAGGCCGTGTGTCCCTAAGTTCTCTCTGTTCTGCCGAGGGAAGATGCGCCCTTTTGGAGGAAGAGGTCCCCCTGGTCACTTGGAGAGTCTGAGGAGTGGGCAGATTTAGCAGCCAGGCAGCCCTGGCCCCTAAGGTCAGCCTCCAGGTTCGGTAGTAATTTCAGCCCCTGAGCCTCGGCTTCCTGTTCACTTAGAACAGCAAGGCGGTGCCTCGCTTGAGGAATCAGAAGTAGTGACTGTAAGAGTCTACCTAGCCCAGGCCCCACGATGACCAAGACAGGCACGGGTGCTTGTTATGGTCACTGTGGGAGTGTTGGCGACATCAGAGAAGGGTGACATTCAGGGGTTGGGAGGCGAAGCAACTTAAGGCTCCAGGGCACCTCTAGTGTCACGCGGGAGACGGGAGAAGCCTGCTGGGCACGGGCGGGCCCGCCCACAGAGGACTTCTCGCCTCGGCAGGCCAGCCAGGTGCGTTCACTCACAGCGTGTACGACCTGTGAACCCAGCCGGTCCCCGGGGAACAGCTGAGCCATCCCTCCCTCATCCCAGAAAGAGAGCAGAGACCGGAAACCGGAAGTGACTTCCCCACGTCCCCCAGTCAGACGGCAGCAGAACCAGGGTCGAAACCCAGTAAGACCCTGGCTCTGTGAACATAAAGCCTAGAAATGAATAGTCGGATTACACGGACCGATGTTAGCTCAGTCCATTGTGGCTACAGCAAAGCTAAAGATCCAACATGCTGAAGCTGTGACTACCTCCATGCTTCTTCCCTCGGCTGCCCCCAGGGTGACCACAGTCCGTCCAACCACTCTGCAGAGTCTGGGACCAGTACGCTTCCCTGGCCAGTGCACCTCTTTCTCTGCAGGGGCTGATGGCAGGTCAGCCCCTGATGCTCCCAGGTATAGCTATAGGCTGGCCGTGCCGGATCCCGTCCAAGGCTCCCCTGGGAAACAGGGACAGAAACCCCGTTTATCACCATTGGCACCCCGTTTACCTTCTTCCCTTTCCTACTTCCATCCTCCCCTTCTGGAAGTTCCCAAACCAGTGGTCCTGCGACCCTCCACGGTGGCATGGCTCTGCAGCTACGTGGTCTGGCCTCTGAGAAGCTACGTGTACCTGGATCCCAGGCAAGAGCTAGAAGCCAAAGGAATCAGGAATATTAAGGACTGGAGGTGGGCCGGGGTCAGGGAATGTGCACCCACAGAAGACCTCCTCCGCCTGAACAAAGCACAGTAGAGCACTGGGTGTGGATCTCGCTGATAGGATTTCATCTTTTTAAGTCGGCTGTTCCGAGATAGACGTGGAGGACAGACATCTGGCTTGAGCTCTTTACAGCACCGAGTCTGACACCACGAATCCACTTATCATTCTAAGCGGGAGACTCTGCTGTCTGCCCAGACAAAGGGAACCTCAGATGTGACCCACATGCATCTGCCTGCATCTAGCAGCGGCAGCCCGGCTCCTACACAGCCTTCAAAGAGATAAACGTAGCCTGGTTTCTTAGAGACCTGCTGGCGTAGATGCCAGGCCACTGGGTTCAAGCGAGTACTCCAATACCTGGTGTTCCCAAGTCAGACAGAAAGGTGCTTTATACCCAGAATTGGGATCCACGGACAGAAAGATGGTTCATTCCCAGAACTGGGATCCACCTCGGGCGTACAAAGCAGGCCAGCTCCCCTGAGATCCATTTCAAAGTCAAATTCAACGAACACTTTAACTGAGCACCTACTATGATAGACCATTAGGAGATGGAGAAATGAACGAGAGAGATCCCTTTATTGCAACCTCACAGGAGACAGAGAGAGAGAGAGAGAGGGGACACCGAGAACTGGCACAGGTGGATGTTTCTCGTGTCACCTAGAAAGATGGGAAACGGGGGAGGCGGGAGAAGCCGCAGGCTACTGAGACGTTGTCTGCTGTGAGTTTTTGCGTTTTCTTTCTGATGTCTGTGGGCTGCAATGGGGTGCTTTGCTGCTGGTAGACCTGCTGCCGTGGAGTTCCTCGCCAACAGCTTAGACATTGTTACTGCTCTGGCTATGACGGCCAGGTCTCACTGGAGGAAGCACGGGGGATGGAGGGGAGGAGAAGGGTTTTATCATCCCACTTCCTGTTTCCAAGAATGCATGTAGGGTACACCTAAGGGAGGGAGTGTGTGCATTCTGGAAGATAAATAGACTTCCTCCCTTCTTGGGTAATGACCGCAATTTCGCTCTTCTGAAGTTTCCCTTCAAGCGCGGGCAAAAGCAAAGCCATTAGACTCGTCATGGGCGGGCTGACAGATCCTCTCTCCCCTTCCAGGGCTGAGGTTGTCATGAACGGTTCCTCTCCGCCAGCTGTGGTTGGCAGGGGTAATGAAAGCATGAAGCACAGCATGCGTCCAGCCTCCTCCAAGTGGAGCCACAACCAGACGCTCTCTCTGAGGATCAGGTACCGGTCGCCCCCCCAGGGGAACGGACGAGAGGCTGGTTTGGCCTTAGGCGCCAGCCCACAAATTGCCGCCGTCCATCTTCTGAAGGAGCCAGGCCAGGTGTAAACTGTTGACCTCCTCGGAGGCAGGTCTCATCTGTAGGCGATCTATTGGAGATAAATCCCTGAGGGCCGCCCGGCAAGTGGCTGTGCACATGGCCACCTGGGTAGGAAAGATGGCTGGGACCCCCACGGAGGTCCTGGGTGCAGATTGAGGGCAGTGCAGGCCACAGGCCGCGGCTCCTTCTCTGCCAGAGTCTCGTCTTGCTTGGGCCTGCCTGGCATCTGTCTCCATCCTGTGACAGGCCCCCACTATGTCTTTGGAGAGCTACCCCCTCCCATGGTCCTTGTGGCTTGAAAATGAAGAACTGTATATACCTGGGAGCCCCAGGGGCTGACCTGCCATCGGCCCCTGGGGAGAGAGGTGCATTGGCCAGGGAGCCAAGCTGGTCCCGGCCTCTGCGGAGCGGTAGGGCGGACTGCGGTCACCCTGGGGGGCAGCCGTGGGGAAAGGCAGAGAAGTCACAGCTTCAGCATGTTGGACACTTAGCTTTGCTGTAGGGGCTGGGATTTAGCTCAGTTGGTAGAGCGCTGCGCTGCAGTCTCTGAGGTCCCAAGTTCAATTCCCAGCACCACAAAAACGGGAGAAGGACCTACCTGGCAATCCACTCCCAAGACAATCCCGAAACAATCAGCCATTGAAAACCCTATGAGGGTCTCTATGAGTCGGACCTAACAACAACAACAAGCTTTGGTGTAGCCACTACTAACTGAGCAAATATCGGTCTGTTTAATCCGACTATTCATTTCCAGGCTTTATGTGCAGGGCCCTGGGTGCCAACATGAAATCTGATATGTCAGGCAGAGAAATGTAAATACCAGCAAAGACAGGACAGGGCGGTCACATACACGCTTTAGATGGCTGCACATCCGGCAAGTGTGTGAAACCTAGGAGGTTGTGCTGAGGAGGGAGCCATTCATTTTGTAAGGGCTCTGAGAGAACTGCAGGGAAAGGCTGGCCTAGAGCAATGGGTTTTGAAGGATGACTAGGAGTTTTCCAGATGTGCCAAGCTGCGTCCTGCACGCACAGAGTCTGAATCTTGGTTGTTTGTGTGCGGGGATGTGGGAGCATGAGGCAGGAGGTGGAGAAGGGGGATAGGAAAGAAGCTGGAGCCTTAGGAGGAAGCCTGTAATGACCATCCCCGGTCATCAGCGGGGGCAAGAGAAGGGAACGGCAAGCTGTGGTGTCACACCCAGCAGGGTGTGACAGCAATCAACTCGCCGGGGAGGGGGGGGGGGAATGCCCCCGGCTCCCAGCACTGAAGGCACAGTCTGGGGACACAGGCAGCTGTGGGACTAAGGTGGGGGAAACACCTGAGGACATGGTCGCTGAGGAACCACTGAAGGAGCTGCCTCTGGGCTCCTCTGCCGCCACCCCCACCTCACTCAGCACCTCTGTGGGGGCCTCGCGGTGGGTCCGCCCGAGGCCCCATCCTTCCTGCCACCCCCTTTCCTCGGGGGCGCCATGGAGTCTGTGAGACCCCCATGCTCTTCCCTTCCACTGCCCCAGCCGATCACCTCCAACGCGGTGGCCTAACATGATGGCGTCACCTCCGCACCCCCATCTGAGCACTGCCGCAGAGGCTGAGGGGACAAATCTCCCCCGTCCCTCTCCAGCTCTGCGCGGCTCCAGACGGCCCCTGCGGCTGTGGCGCCTGCCTCCGCCTCCCTCCTCGTGGGCCCTCTCCTCCTCCGCCTCCCGCCAGACACTGATATCCGCCAGACATCATTGCATTTCGGGTCCCTGGAGGAGCCCACATGATGACATCTCAAGGTCCTTAATCCAGTTACACCCGCACAGAGGCCGTTTCCAAACGAGGTCACACTCCCGGGCTCCGGGTCTCAGGAGGTGGACGTACGCTTGGGGCGAACACTATGTACCCTACTAAGCCACCTGTGAGTGAAACCCTCCCTCTTGGCACATGCCTGCCATCTTCCCTTCCTTCCTTTTCCTCGGCCGCTGGGTGGAGAGCGCCACACAGGTGTGCCCAGGCGCACACGCACGCACGCGGCACTTTGAAAGAAGAGCGTGGCCTCCATAAGGAGTCTACAGGCACCCCGCCACCGTGGCAGGAACCGTGCACCCTCACCCAGAGGGGAGAAGACTCCCTCATCAGTCAACTAATCACCGAGATTACTCAGAATAAAAGATCCTGGGAGAGGCTTGGAATGATGTTTAATAATTGAAAGTAATTTCCCATAATTAGTTAAAAATTAATTCATTCATGGAGGTATTTATTTATAGGCATTCTGGGGGCCCTCTTTGCTTTTAAATACTTCGGGGTAAGCAATGGCGAGGGAAATTTAGCTGCTTCCTAACTACAGAGGTATCTCGAGCTGCGCAGCCCCCAGTACAGCAGAGTACATAAACCAAGGCCTGTTACCCACCAGGAAGTATGACCCCCCCCTCAGCAGGGGGCCCTTCCCCCACGTGGTTGGCAGCAAGAGATCGAGGGTGTTCACGTGCTAAGCCACATGCGTGGACCGAACGTGCCAGGCCTGCCATGGGGTCTTGCTGCCCCTTGGCTATGCCACACCCTCCCAAGGGTGGACACACATTAGCCACCTGAGCTGGGCCCCCTCAGAACCAGGATTCCTCAGGTGTCAGCCAGACCTTCCAGGTTCTTCCTCATCCCCATGCACCTGGCCCTGCCCCAGCCACGCCCCTCTCAAACCCAGCAGGCTCGCGGGCACCATGGCAACCATCGGCACAACTGGCCGGCATCCAGCAGATCCCACGTTGGCCGAGTGCCAAAGAATCTGGGCCTCCGGGGCTCTGTGGCCAGGAGGACCGGCCTCCTGGTCTTTCCTGCACGGGCTCCCTGTGGGAAGGAAGTCACTGACGGTCCATCCCTGCGCCCAGTTCCCCCCTCTCTATGGCCTGAGCCATCTCTGAAGATCTTTTGTCACTCAGGCGGAACCCCGCTGGGAGGCTCAGGCTGGGCCATGGCTCAGTGTTGGGGTCAGTCTCCCCTGGAGGCTACACGAGGACCCTTGCCCCTTTCCTGACCCAGCACCGTTGCTTCTGCGCTTTTCTGGGTGACTGCAGAACCTTCCCTCCAGGTCACCGTCTCCCCGGAGCCCAGGTGCTGTCCTCTGATCGAGTGGTTCTAAGACAGCACTGAGCCGTCCTTCTCTCTGGGAGCAGGGAGGAGTGGGTGTTTGCATGCTAGACAGCAGCTGGGGAGCAGGGGGCACCCCAAAGTGGGCGGCCGGTGGGCAGCAGGATGTGGGGCGTCCTCACGGCTCCCCATTCCCAACCTCCCCCAGGCCCTCTGCCAGGGAAGCCTTCCAGGGGAGCCAAGGGGCCACCGAGGAAAGAGCAGACGTGTCACCCCAACTGGCTGTCCCAGCCCAGGACCCCTGGCCAATGATGGCCCCGAGGTCCCCTGAAAAGAGGAAGTGAGCCAGGGAACCATACAGCTGGGTTTGCCCACGAGTAAAAGGTTTCCTGGGATGAGGGACTTCCACCTGCCGGTTAGGCACTGCCCTCCAGGCCCCCCGTTCAGCAAGAGGCCACTCTCGCGGTATCTGAACCTGCGGCAGGCTCCCCCATTTGCCGGGTTGCCGTGGCCCTGCAGGGCGACACAGGACGGGAAAGTCTGGGCGGCCACAGGGCTCCTGACAACGCAGTGCAGACTTTCCTCACGCCTGCTCGGTCTCTGCAGGAAGCAAATTCTGAAGTTTCTGGACGCCGAGAAGGATATCTCTGTCCTCAAGGGGACCCTGAAGCCCGGGGACGTCATCCACTACATCTTTGACCGCGACAGCACCATGAACGTGTCCCACAACCTCTACGAGCTGCTCCCCAGGACCTCGCCCCTCAAGAACAAGCATTTTCGGACTTGTGCCATCGTGGGCAACTCGGGCGTCTTGCTCAACAGCGGCTGTGGGCCGGAGATCGACACCCACAGCTTCGTCATCAGGTAGCCACCCACCCGCGGCGGCACTCCGGCCAAGCGGATAGCGTCCTGCAGCTGAGCTCGGCCCCTGGTGCCAGGAGGTCAAGACGAGACAAAGGGGTGGGGTCGGTCCCTTCTCTCAACCTGGACCCGGCACCAGGGTTGCACGGGAGCTTTGTGGCCTGTGTCTACACTGTACCTCTCACCCCACGAATCATCCAGGGCCACGGGGCAGGGGATGAGCAACCCAGGGGGCCCAGGAGATTCCAGTCCACACCCAAGGTCGAGAGTCACTGCTGCCGGGCAGAGGTAGGCAGGGGACAGCCCTCAGCCTGCTTTGTAAATAAAGTTTTATTGGCACACGGCCGCTCGTCCACATTCTCAGTGGCTGCCTCCCTGCTACGCCACAGAGCTGAGCAGCTGGGCATTGCTGAGGGGGTGTTGCTGAAGCAACACTGAGTGCAGCCAGCTGAGCTGAGGGTATTCATCCTCTGGCCCTTTGCTGAGTCTGCTGACCCCTCAAGAGAGCCTCGCATCAAAGGTCAGTAAGGAAAACTCCCAGCGTCCTGGAAGGTGGCACTGTGCTGTTGTTGTTGGGTGCTGTACAGTAGGGTCTGACTCACAGTGACACTTCGTACAACAGAAGGAAACACTACCAGACACTGCCGAGTTAAAAAAAAGAAAAAGGAAGCCAGGGACACATGCAGGCTAGAACCTCTGAGGGTAGAAGGGGCCCCACAAGGCAGCCCTCCGGTGAGACACCCGCCAGCCAACTACTTCGGCAGGGGACCCAGCGGTCTCTCGTTTGCCCTCTGACACCCAACACCATCCCCTCCAATAAGTCCCGAGACTTCTTAATGTCTGTTGCCTAAAACGCAAATCTACCTGTGTCTCGGGGCTAGGATTTAGCTCTGTTGGTAGAGCACTGCTCTGCAGTATCTGAGGTCCTGGGTTCAATTCCCAGCACCGCAAAAATGGGAGAAGGACCTGGCAATCCACTCCCAAGGCAATCCCGAAACAATCAGCCATTGAAAACTCTGTGAGGGTCACTATGAGTCAGATACTGACTAACAAGAACTAACAACCTGTGTCGGGGTTCAGGAGCCTCCAGGAGCCCCAGCTGCCCTCAGAACCAAGTCCCTGGCACACGGGGCCCTTTGACCCCTCACCTAGACTGCCTCACCTGCCCCAGCCAGACCACGCCGCTTGCCTTCCTCCAGGCACCCATGCTGGCTCCCACCCCACCCCAGGCGACAGCTCCTGTGCCTGAGACTCCCAGCCTGGGGTTTCCTAAACTGCTGGGCACCAGCAGAGGAAGAGCCTGTGAAATAAATAAACAAATAAGCCAACGGCACACGCATGTAAATCCCCAGGTGCTGACACCAGCTGAAGCTGGGTCTATCGCACCCTCTGTCTTGGCTGACGAGATGGAAATTCTCAGGAGGCACCGAGAAGGCCTCAGAGCTGAATTCTGAACGTGGGATTCTGGTCCCAGAGCCTTCATTCACTCTGTCACCCAGGGGCCAGGTCACACCTGCCAACCCTCCGTCATCTCCAGGCTGAGGGCCGCTTCCCTCGCCCCTTTCCCCCCATCCGAGGTCCAGGGCTCTCAGATCTCAGGATGCGGTCGGGGCTCAACGGACGCTGCTGGCGGGAGGAGGGATGGATGACAGCCTCAGCCCTGGGTTTACGCTGGGAGGTGCGGGGGAGCCACGGTCATGAAGGACCTGGTCGCGTCTCCCCGGCAGGTGCAACCTGGCTCCGGTGCAGGAGTACGCCCGGGACGTGGGGCTCAAGACAGACCTGGTGACCATGAACCCCTCCGTCGTCCAGCGCGCCTTCGAGGACCTGGTCAACGCCACGTGGCGGGAGAAGCTGTTGCAGCGGCTGCGCGGGCTAAACGGCAGCATCCTGTGGATCCCGGCCTTCATGGCCAGGGGCGGCAAGGAGCGCGTGGAGTGGGTCAATGCGCTCATCCTCCAGCACCGCGTCAACGTGCGCACCGCCTACCCGTCCCTGCGCCTGCTGCACGCCGTCCGCGGGTGAGCCTCCCCAGCGGGGCCCAGCTCCACACACGGAGGCCACTGCCCACCTTCCTGGGCCTCAGTTCCTCAGGGGTGAGGGGCTGGCGGCTGGGTTTCCCGCACGCCGTGGTTCCCCGGGACAGGGTCTCCCTGGTGGGCTGTGTTAAGAATCATCCTGAGGCTTGGTGGGAACAGATGCCATGAGCAATGTGGCAAGGGAGATGGTGGCTGGTGTCACACATCTGCCATCCCCGGCAGGTGGCTTCTAAGAAAACCAGGATCAAATGGACTCGGCATCAAATATGTCACTTTAACGGCTATAGACGTCGGTTTCCTCATCAGTAAATCAGGAGTGGGAGAGGGTAGCATCGGAGGGACACAGAGGCCAAATGAAATAGGTGGGACCTGCCGAGTGCGGTCACTGCATGTCAGTGCTGTGTCAACACCGTGGCCACCATGCTCTCTGTCTCCCCCAGTGACATTCTGTAGCTGTGTGGCATGTCCTGTTGCTTGAGCTAGGAGTTCCCCAAAGGAATGTCCCATGGGGCATGCCCCTGTCCACAGCATCTTCTCCTGTCTAAGGAGAGACTTCACCTAGAGAAAGAGTTCTTGTCATTGTTGTGAGGTGCCGTCGAGTTGGTATCTGACTCACAGTGACCCTATGTACAACAGGCAAAGCACTATTGTCAGTGCTTCTCTGCTATTCATAGGGTTTTCAGTGGCTGATTGTTTCGGGAGTGGGCTGCTTGGTCCTTCGCCCAGTCTGTCTTTGTCTGGAAACTCAGCTGAAACCCGTCCACCATGGGTGGTCTGGCTGGTGTCTGAGACACCAATGGCACAGCAGAGATACCAATTCATAGCACCACAGCAGCACACAAGCCCCCACAGCATGACAAACTGACAGACACATGGGGGAGGGGAAGGATGCATCCGCTGTAAAGATGGCTTTGTCGGTCCTCACTGACTGCTGTCCGAACTCATAAAATAGAGCCCTAAATTGTCACAGCCACTGGGGTAGCCAATTTGAAAAATAATTACTGCCTTTTTGAGATTGTTTTGCCTTCTAATTAAAATCTCAAGACTGGGGCATCAAAGGTGCATTGTCAATACAGCATTCTGGATGTAACCAGCGAACCTTCTTCAGGGAGGCAGGATTAATTAGTTTGTGTTTTAACACCCAGCGGTGATCCTAAGGAAGGGCACAGTCCACAAGTCAGTCACACACACCGTCTCTAAATTGGCCAGAGCGACTGAGGAGACGGAAAGGAAATGGAGAGTGATTTGTTCCGGTGTAAGTCAGCCAGCTTCTGCTACAGGCTGCGCATTCAACGGCGCCCCTGAGTCCCCGCCCGAAGGCTCTCAGGCGCGCTTGTTTACCGTGGAGGCAGCACAGGAGGTCAGCGAGTCCCTCCACCCAGAGCCTCGGGCTCTCCTGTCACTCTGAGCAAAACTTTGCTGCTAACACCTTTCCTGGGTAGCGATTCTAGGGGGAAGGCCCAGCACCAGACGGGAGGGGCTGGGCTATCTGTTCCAGTCCCCACTGGCCATATGCCCTGCCCTGACAGCCTACCCTCTCTTCTTTCCTACATCTTCCCATTTGTCAGTTCCATGGGAGTCAAATGTTTGCCAAGCCCCACAGAACTCAGGATAACCAATTCTAGACTGTGCCACAACAGACCTCCACGCCCCAGGGACTTAAGCACAACAGAAGTTTCTCTCTCACTCACCAAGCCTCATGCGAGTGGCCCAGGGCTCTCTTCTAATCGGTGAATGGGATCTAGGATTCACCTTTGGTTTTTTTGTTTTGTTTTGTTTTTGTGTTTCTTTTCAGTACTGAAGGGCTGGACCCAGGGCCCCCCACATACTTTGCAAGTGCCCTAGCCCTGAGGTGCACCCTCAACCCTTTTATTTTTGAGTTAGGGTCTCACTAAGTTTCCCAGGCTGCCTCTGGCCCCAATCTCACAATCCTCCAGACTCCAGCCTCCAGCCTCCTCCTCCTGAGTCGCTGGGATTACAGACAAGAGCCACTGCTCCTGGCCTCAATTTTCCTGTTGTTTTGTTTGGTTTGGTGGCACCGGGATTGAACTCGGGGCCTTGCACGTGCTGGGCAAGCACTCTGCGACTGAGCTACACCCCAGCCCCTCAGTCGTCCCTTAGCCAACCCGTCTTAGCAGAAGGCTTTGAAGTCCTCCAAGCAAGTGGGGGAGGTAGGGGAAGAAGCTCTTGTCACAGATCATGGGTTGGACCTGGCCACACAACCCCAGCTCGATTACCAGGATGCTGAGATGCAGGGTGGGCAAGGATTGCGCCAAGCGCTGCTGTCTCTGCCTCGGGGCCTTGGTGGCAGCACACACATCAGGTGCCCCTGATTCCCTCAGAGCAGCCTAAGACTTGCTCCCAGGGCTTGGGGAGATCCCAGCATCTCTCAGACCCAGTAAGGAGCTATCAGCCCCGCTGCTAAGCACAGTTGGTAGAGCGTTGCGCTGCAGTCTCTGAGGTCCTGAGTTCAATTCCCAGCACCGCAAAAATGGGAGAAGGATGTGGCAATCCACTCCCAAGGCAATCCCGAAACAGTCAGCCATTGAAAAACCCTATGAGGATTGCTATGAGTCGGATACCGACTCGAGGGCACCTAACAACAACAACAACAACAACAAGCTAAGCCCAGTAAGAGGAGAGGAAATGAAGCTTGTGGTAATTAAGCCGGAGAGGAGGGTGGAACCCGGGGAATCCTCCTAGGAAGAGGCAATGGGGTCACCAAAGGGGCCCTTGGGAAAAGCACCGGGGAGAGACTGCAGCGCATGAAGGGCGTCACCTGGACTTCCCATCACTGATTAAACCCTCCTCTCCCCCTCTCTGGGCATAGCGTCCACGGCCTGTATGGAAATTCATTGATGAAAGCCACCCCCGCGAAGGCCTCACTGCTAGAAAATAAACAGGCCGCAAGTCCCTACCTGGTGTCTGGCGGGTGTTAGGGCTCCCTGGGCACCCCATCTTCCTCTCTAAACTGAAAAGAGGCGACAGGTTCCACCCAGAGGCCCACGGCCTAACCCCAGACATGAGCCACATGACTCATCCCATGAGGACTCTCGTGGTCTTTAAAAGTGTGTGTGTTTGGAGGAGTGGTACTGGGGACTGATCCCAGGTCTTCGTGCACTCTAGGCAAGGGTGTTATCGCTGAGTCGTAGGCCCAGCACCCAAGATATTTAAACTAGTTGCCAACATCAAAAACTTGGAGAAATGGCTGGATGCGGTGGCTCACGCCTGTCATCCCAGCAGCTCAGGAGGCAGAGGCAGGAGGCTCTTAGGTTCGAGGCCAGAGGCAGCCTGTGTAACTAAGTGAGACACTATCTCAAGATAAAAAAAATAAAAAATAAAGTGAATTTTCAAAAGGCAGGCTGGGATGACACTCAGAGGTAGAGTGGTTGCAAAACTACCTGGGACACGGCGGGCTCAGCGCCCTAGGGTAAGTGCAGATGTGGAAAGTGAGGTCCCGCAGGGAGAAGGGACAGGGATATCTGTCGGCAGACCCATCCAAGTTACCTCCCTCCCTTCTCCAGCCCTGTTTCCCAGTCCGCAGAGCAGAGGTGGTCTTCCTCACGGTGGCCTTGGCTGAGGTCACAGAGCCCCTGCGACGCAGTGTTCCGTGCACCCCGGGACCCCTCAATCCAACAGGCTTCCTCTCATCACCCTTTCACAGGGTCCCAGAGGCAGGAGGCAGGGACTCCCTACTCGAGGCAGATAACAAGATGGAGCAACAGGTCTTTGGGAGAAAAAGCGTAGGCGAAGCCAGGCTCGCAGGGCAGACCCTTGTCCAGGACCCTCGAGCACTCCAGGAGGGTCACGTGGGGTCAGAGAGGGACAAGTGCCCCAGAGGGCGGGGACAGGAAGTTAGTCCCCCTGAGGGCCACCTTCCCGAAAGGGAAGGTTGGTGGGCCTGTCTGCAAGGCAGTGGGCCCTGGACGAGCAAATGCACCGTAGCAGGGTCAGGGCCGAGCCCACGTGAGTCACGCGTGGCCCTTCTCGTGCTACAGCTGCACAGCGGTCCAACGGTTCTAGCCGGAGCTGGGTGGTTGCAAAGCCGAAAGTATTTATCATCTGGCCCCTCACAGAAAAGCTTACTGACTTCTACTTCAGCTGTCAAAGACGGTGCTGCCCCCTTCCCCTGGGTGGCATCAGGCGGCCACTTTTTACCTCTGAGCCCCATGTCTGTGTCTGCTACAGACAGGCTCATTTGAGGCCCTGTAGGTAGTGTGTGGGAAGGCGCCGGCCCGTGGTATGGTCCGGTTGCTTTATGGGTGGGTGTTGGTCCTCTGAGAAGGGAGCCCAGGGCCATCGTTTCTCGGGTCCCTGAGTAGCGGGAGGTGGCCTTCTAGGCAGGGTAACATTTCCCTCTTCCTGGACAGGACGATTTGAAAACTCACATTGCGCCATTGCTCCTTTCGTGACTTCCTTTATCTTTTTTTTTTCAGATACTGGTTGACTAACAAAGTCCACATCAAAAGGCCCACCACCGGCCTCTTGATGTACACCCTGGCCACCCGCTTCTGCAATCAGATCTACCTCTACGGCTTCTGGCCCTTCCCCCTGGATCAGAACCAGAACCCCGTCAAGTACCACTACTACGACAGCCTCAAGTACGGCTACACCTCCCAGGCCAGCCCCCACACCATGCCCTTGGAGTTCAAGGCCCTCAAGAGCCTGCACGAGCAGGGGGCGTTGAAAATGACTGTCGGCCAGTGCGACGGGGCCACGTAAGGTGGGACTCAGTGGCTCGCGTTTCCTGCCGGCTACACCACAGGCGGATGGGGGTCGGGGCGGCCCAGACAGTAGAACAAGCAGGCTAGTGGTTTTCTTTGTTAAAGTGTAAAACAGTGACGAGAATATATATATCTGAACCTGCATATATATATTGACCTGAGTATTTATAACTGTGTGGTGTTCATCTAGCGCTAGGCAGATAAGCCACAGGAAGAAGGTGTGTGCGGAGAGCCCACCGAACCCGCTTGAGCCTCGGTCCATCTCTGGGGTGGCAGGACCTGGCGTGCAACGCCGTCAGGCCCGTGACCGTGGATGACCACCTGCCCCTGGGCTGCAGGGAGCTTTGGCTCGTGGATGGATGGAGAGCCGCCTCTTGTCAGCTGCCGCAGGCTAAAGCAGGGCTGCTCGTTGAGGAGAGGGAGGCTGGAGAGCCCAGCTGGGCGCAGGAGCACAAGGAGACCCAGTGGAGAGGCCACAGCAGAGCTGAGGGCCTTGTCCCATGAACTTAGAGTTCGACCGAGGGGAGAATCCCAGTGTGACACACACGCCCCTGGTGGGCCTCCACAGCCACAGCGAGGAGGCCGGAGGAGGCCGGAAGACACGTTGTGTTCTGAACTGGCTGAAGGAAAACCACCGGGGACCAGGGACGGAGCCCCAGATCCCCTGAAGCGCGGGGCTCTGAGTCATGGTTTCCGAGACTTGAGGCCTCCTTCTGGGGTTCACTGCACCCTGGAACGAGGCCAAAGCGCGTCCAAAACGCAGTCCCCGTGCCGAGTGTTCTTTAAAGCAACTGAGGTCCGCCAAGGAGGAGGCGGCCCTGGGACTTCACCCTCTCAGAATGTCGCAGGAGGGGACAGTGCTGTCCCCTCCACCACCAGGAAGACACAGCAAAGGCCAGAAAGGGCACCGTCAAGACAGACGTCGATCTTTTGCAAATATGAGTGACTGCCTTCCTGGGTGGCTGGTGGAGACCTGGGAGGAGTCGGGGTCTCTGCAGCCTCTCCCTATCTGATTGCTGCACCCTGCCCGCCACAGGGCCCCAGCGGCCAGACTGCTGTATCAGCATCACCTTCCGGTCACCTTCCCGCCTTTATGGTCACTCTCGCTCACACGGAGCTCCCATGTTGAGATCTTCTACTCTTTGGCAACATTAGCTCAGTTGGTAGAGTGCTGCTCTGCAGTCTCTGAGGTCCTGAGTTTGATTCCCAGCACCGCAAAAGTGGAAGAAGGACGTGGCAACCCACTCCCAAGGTAATCACAAAACAATCTGCCATTGAAAAGCCTGCTCTTTTCAGGCTAGGATTTAGCTCAGTTGGTAGAGCGCTGTGCTGCAGTCTTTGAGGTCCCTAGTTCAATTCCCAGCACCTCAAAAACGGGAGAAGGACCTGGCAATCCACCCCCAAGGCAATCCCAAAACAATCTGCCATTGAAAACCCTATGAGGGTCGCTGTGAGTCGGACACGACTCTAGGGCACCTAACCCTACTCTTCGGCAAAAGGTTCCAGTCTCTGCCCCACACCGGCCCACCCGCTCCTCCCCAGCACAGGCAACGGTTGCAGAATTTTGCAAACTCTGCCATGAAGATCCACATGTGAGACTTCTTTTCTTCTAAAACCCCAAGGCCAAATGCAGTTCCAAACACTGGACATAATCTCTAGGGGAAGTCTGGGCGCCATGCCAGCAGCGTAGGGGCTGGAATCACAGGTCATGCAGAGAAGCCCTGGCCAGCTTGATTTGTCAGGTGAAGCCTCTCGTCTGATAAATAATAGTGTTTTAAAGCATATTTGAAAGATAAGTGAAAAACCATTATCTTGGAGGTGAAGAGGGTTAAGAGAAGTAATCAAGATCTGCTCCTGAGCATATGGGGCCAGACGTAATTAATCAATGGCAATTCAGAAGAGGACGCGCGCTCCAGGCCAGTGACTGATGAAGCAAGTGGGGGCAGCGGAGAAGCCCTCGAGGCCATCACGCCGCGCACGGACGCCCCGGCCCCACGCCAGGACGGGGACGAGGCGGCTCTGCCTTCCCCCGTTTCTTCTCGCTGCTGCTTGAAGTCTGACATCTGGGATTTGCGTTATAAAAGGAATATTTCAGAAGGCAAGAGCCCCCAGCGGCCTCCGTGGGAACCGAGCGCCTCAGCCCCCTCATGCGCAGCGGAAATAATTAGCATCGTATTTTACGCGTCTCCAGGGCCTTTCATCTTGAGGATCGCAAAGGCCCGGGAAGGAGCTTCATCTCTAAAGCTCGCAGCGCCCTGGGGAGCAGGCAGAGTTATCAGGGGGGCCTAGGGGGATCTGCCAAGGCCTTGGATTCCAGAACCTTCCATGGTGAGTCCCAAGGGCAGCCAGGAGGACAGGCCCTGAGGTCTGCCTTCCAGCCACCCCTCTCTGTGCAGGGGAGTTAGGGCCAGCACCCTGGAGAGGTCGTGACCTCTGCAGGCAGTAACCTGCCTTCGGGTCCCTTCGGGGACAGGCAAGGCTCCGGCACCATCGCACAGGCACCATCCCTGGTCCAGCAGGTCCCTGTCACCGCAGGCCTGGGCCTCCCTCTCTCCTCATCCTCCTCCGTCTGAGCACACGGTCAGGAGCCAACTGCCCTTGCCCGCCTGTTTAGACCCATTGGAGCCGGGCTCCAGAGCTGTCTGTAGCCTAGGCTGGCTGACCCTGGGTGGAGGCCCAGCCCGGCCCATCACCCTGACCGCTGTCACCTAGGAACTGCAGGCAGGCAGCCCCTCCTCCTCAGCTGCCCACTGCCTGTGGCTGTCAGATCTCGGGGCTGCCCAGCAGCGCCCAGCGAAGGCTTTCAGAGCTTCTCCATTTGCTGCAAGCCCCCGCTTCCCCCGCTGACCCCACCACAACCGCCTCCCTCACTGGCAGCCAGAGCTGCGGGCTGGGAATCTCTGCTCACGGTCTCTCTCCCGTAGCGGGGGAGGCGAGGTCTCTCCTCTGGCCAGGGACGCTTCCTCTCACACCCTCAGCCCTCTCTGCTTCCTCTGGCCCCCCATCCTCGCCGAGTCTGCTCACTGCACCCATGCTTGCTCTGGAGCCTCTCCATGCACCTCCCTTCTCCCCCAGACCTGGGCCGCCTTCCCTACGCCAGCACCGGGTGCCTTGGATCAAAAGGCCCCTCCCAGCGGGAACCCCCTCTGAGTGCTTCCTGACCCTCTGACGCCCACAAGGCCATGTTCCCCTGGTTCCCCCCTCCCTCCCCAGCACCTCAGGCCCATCTATTTACATACTTATTTATGTATTTATGTGTTATTTATTGACACTCCTACCGCAATCTGCAAAAGGAGCGCAGGCTGACCCACCCAATCTCACCCTCCCTTGCCCCCTACCTTGCTGCAGCCACAGGGCGCCCCCCCCCCAGAGCCTCCTGCGCAGCTTCAGGTGTAGCCGCTGCCTGCCCCACCCCTGCCCCATCCCGGTGGCACCAAGCTTGTTGGACACACCCTGTCTGCTCTGGTGGCGCCCTGAGCTCCCAGGTCTGCAGCCACGTGGGCCATCTGCCCCCTCCCCCGCAATCCCTTGGCTTTCTGCAGAAGCCTGTTATCCACTGAGACACACCAGGGGAGACCCTGAGTCGGCCTGACTCTGCTTCCACGAGCTCCCTTCTCACTCCTCCCCGCGAGCGCCACAGGCCTCTGCTTGTCCCTGGAGCCCTCCCGGATTTCCTCCGAGCATGCGTCCACATTCTCCAGGCCTCCTGAGAACTCCCTTCCCCTGGCCGGTCCCCTTCGCCCAGAAACAGAGGCCCGGGTCCTGATCTCGCCGTTACAGCCCATCCAGCCAGCTCCCGCTCCGCTCTCCCGCCCAGCACCAGCCCGTCTAGAGGTCTCGTCCTCCTGGAGGGGGTGCCCGCCGCCTGTCTCTGTGCCTTTGGCCTGGCCGCTCTGCTCCCCCGCAGTGCTCTCGAGTTTCCTCCAAGGCCCTTGCAGAGACGCCATCTTCCATGAAGCCCCCCGGGACCCACCAGCCGCCGGGACCTCTCCCTCCACTGACCACCGTAGCACTTTATTTGTACCTTTCTCACGGCACTGACCACGTTCTGCCTTGTATTATAGTTACTTGTGCACTTGTCCTTGACTATTTATAGACTGTCAGCTCGCCCGGGGCGGGCGCCGTCTTATTCATCTGTACCCAGCGCGGCACTAGGCGTGGTGCATAGCACACGGCAGTTGCTCAATAAATGTTTGTTGGATTCAACACGCAATGTCTCCAGTGGCCTTTACAATGAATGGAGTCATTTTGCATCCGTAACGTTACGGGACCCTCCAAAGGCTCCTGCGGGTTGGGCCGAAGCAGAAGTGATCACCCCCATTGTACAGGTCACGCAACTGCAGCCGACACCCCCCTGAAGCCTCCTAGCTCACTAATGGATGTGCACTCCCACCTTCTCCTCCTCTCTGCGGGGCCTCTTCTGTGAACCCATGGGGTTGGGCCATTGTAAACTGAAAACCGCCCCTGGAGACAGGCTGGGCTGCCCCAGGCCTGGGCCTGGCCGTCACAGGTCAGGGCCGACCTCAGCGTGAACCCAGCACATGCGCCTGTCTGTTGCTCCTTTCGGGGGAGGACAAAAGCCATTTGGGTTTTCTCAGGCCCCAGGGTGGAGCTGTGGGACCTCATCCATCACTCCCTCTGCTGTGGTCGCGGGGTGGGAGGCCACTGGTCCAGACGGCGCGGAGACTGGCGGCTCCGGGCGCTGTGGTTGATGAATCTCTCCACGCCTGATTAAAGCTCCCCTTCCAGGGTGGAGGAAACAGGGGCAGTTGGTTCCTGATGCCAGTCAGATGGGACTCCAGACGTGGGTGCTGCCTGCTGAGAGCCCCAGCTGCATCCGGTGACATCACAGCCTGTCCCCTTCATCCTCATCATCTCTTCCCACCTTCAACCCCCACACACACCTCTCACTTCCCTGGCCTAAGCTCCCTTGGCAGGGTGAGGCCAGATTGCCTGGGGGCCCTCAATGCCATCCTTGTGGGGAGGGCAGGAAACAAAGGGGCTTTTATTCTGGCGGGGCATCCACAACAATGGGAGGTTTCCATGGTTACCATGGAGCAGCAATGTTCCAGTTGCCTTCGGGCTTGGTGAGGACGGTGGTTGAATTCCCATTCTTTGCTGTCCAAGTATTTGGACCATTTCCATAGATGGTGCCTTCAGCCATCAGCCCAGGCCCCATAGTTTGTCCAGAGTCTCCCCGGTTGTCTTTAGTCAAAGCCCAATAGTCACACACACACACACCCAGTACAGGAAGGGCCCTGTACCCTTTGTCCCTCTTCCTCGCCATCCCACCTTCCCCCAGAACCCGGCGTGAGACATGGAGCTCGCGAGGGGAGACCCAGATGTGCAGCCAGGAGGGTTTCAAATATTACAGAGGCTTCTCTAAAACCCACGGAGATGGGGCCAGGGCAGCCAGGCCCTGGGGAATGAGTGGGAACCGAGGCTCCAACAACCAGGAAGTGGGAAAATGGCCCCGTGGTACCCATGAACCCTGCCTGTGGACCCTACCAAGCCTAGGAAGGAGTGCAGGCCGTCACATACCCATCCTGGGTGGGTCAAGCCGGGCCAGGCCAGGAAAACACCCCCTCCATGTGGCCGAGAGACCTCCACAGGCTGAGCTGAGACTGGGAAGGCTGGGCCGCTGGCCAGAATCACCCCTGCTCAGTGGAAACTGGGTCCATGGGGCCGGCGCCCAGGGTGAGCTGACTGGCTCAAGGAAAGCCAGAACTCCGCTCTCCCATGACAACAGCCAAGGCCAACGAGAGCGAGTCTCACGGGGACAGCTGGGGGCACCTTGCTTGGCTGCCTCTTGTGCCCATGGGTGGGCCTCACGCTGCGGCTTCTGCCCTCTGAACTTGGCAGAAAGCTGGACACCCTCATCCCTGCCTGCGGCGTCTTGGCCCGGTGTCCAGGGGTGGGGTAGGGATGTGGGCAAACCAAGGGCTGCTGGGAAAATCCACGACGGCTCCATGGCAGAGCCTGGCCTAAAAGCAGGAACCGAGTCAGCAAAGCAGAGGTCAGAGCCAACAAGGGAAGGGCCGGTGCGGTCCTTGTCAGGTCCTTTGCTCCAGCCACAATGAGGCATTTGCACCAGGCCAGGTCACAGCAAGGAACTGGCCTCCAATCTTCCCTCATAGCACTAGGGCAATGGGGACCTCAGATGACTCAAGCCCACCGCCTGCCTCCTCTGCTTCCTGCCTGGGGAGCGTCTAGCCACTGTCCCTCCCTCCTGCCTCTGTTTCCTCAGCAGGAACTGAGGAATACGAAATGCTTCCTAGCTGTGTCACCTGTGGGATTCAGCCAGATAAGACACCTTCATTCTTCACCCACTGTCTTCATCCACTGTGTGTTATTGTAACAGAATATCTGAGCATGGGTAATTTCTGAAGAAAAGAGCTTGATTTCTTAACGGTTTGAGAGTCTGGGAAATCTAAGATGAGGGGTCCCCGTATCTAACAGCCTTTGCGCTATGTTACCCCAGAGCAGAAGGCAGGGGGCAAAAGAGTGAGAGCAGGGCAGGAGAACCAGACTTGCTTTTTTAACAAAAACACTTTTGCAATAATTAACCTGCTATCACAAAGTCCACGCTAATCCACTTGTGAGGGCAGAGCCCCCGTGCACAGGCTCCTGCCAACTGCAGAGGCCCCAGCAGTTTCTCCCGGATTTTGCCAGGGACCATGGAAGTCCCTTGCCACCGTCCAACGGGAGTCAAACAGGACAGAGAAGAGTGGCTGAGGAGGAGAGCGGCCGCACCGCCACGGGTCACTAAGCTGGGTCAGCCAGGCGCTGTGTTTTTCTTCTGGCCCGGAGAGGAAAACGCCTTGCTTTGACATGAGGAGCAACAAGGATCCCAGCACAGCTGCTATCATCCCCGAGATGCTCAGCATCCCACCCCACAAAATCAAGGACGTTCCGCTTATTCACCTCGACCACGGCACAGAACATCGGACGTGTGCCACATTTCCACGTGAGGACGCCAGGAGGAAGGCCAGGGGAGATGCTAAATGGTAAGTAACGGAGTCTCACAGTCATCTTTCTCTGTTAAAAAGAAAAGGGGGAAAGGCTGATACGAGGGTCTGCCCAGGGTTCTATCTGGAGGCGAGGGTAGAGGAGAGAAGAGGCGGTAAAAAGACGCATCAGAGGCATCAGGACCGGTGGGAAGATGCTACAGAGCAAACAGAGACACAGTTATGCGCTGGCACTTTGTCGCTGCTTATACTCCTCTGCCCCTGGGTTCTGACCCTTGAGGGAGACAGATGCCAGCTACACTTCTGCCCATCGGTGGTGACTGAACTCACACTACTTAGAAACGGCGCGCACCAGGGGAGGGTCTGCCTTCTGGGAGCTGGGTCACAAGGAGGGTCCTGCCTGCTTTTGACACGGCTGTGGTCCTTGCCAGTCCTGAGGGAGAATTTTGAGAACACGCGGCTTCCGTGCTGACATCGAGAAGCGGTTTCCCAAAGCATCGCAGGCTGGACTCAAACAGAACGTCAGCTCCCAGCCGCAGCACAGCCAGGTGGGAAGCTGGGGTAGATGGCACGGTGTGGACTATGGGATCCAGAAGTGTAGCCCAGGGCCTCTGTGTGTGACACTGGGCAGCTGCCACCTGGACTTAACTCAAAGGGCCTTCGCTCCAGGCGTGGAGAGTGGATGATGTCAAATGTTCCCATGTAGATGTGTAGACAGGGTGGGGCCAAAACACCTTGTAATCATGCAGAGTGTACTTGAAAGCCGTGTTGGGTACCTGAATCTGAACGCCCCTCTGAACAGTGTCAGAATTCCAAAGCCAAACACCAGGCACAAAGTACTTTGTTTGTCTTCCCATCTGAAAGCACAAATAGTGATCCCTTTCTGCCAGACACACGGAAGACGGCGGGCAGGTATTTCAGGAAACCTCAACACACAGCCCCTACGCTCCCTTCACTCCGCCATATTCTCCAACCGAAAAAGCACCTAAAGTACAATGTTTCCAGAAAGCAGGTCTTTTACCACTTCTTATAAAGTGGGTGAATTGGGCTTTGTAAGCTTTAATTAAACTCTAAACAGACTCTTAAAACATTAGGAGATGCTATGCCTCTTCCAGCCTGCAGCTGTACCACTGTGTGATCCAGTCCTATCAGATCTCGGAAGCTAAGCAGGTTCAGGCCTGGTTAGTACTTGGATGGGAGGCTTCCTGGGAACACCAGGTGCTGTAGGCTTGGGAGAAGGACCAGGCAACCCACTCCCAAAAATCAATCTGCCATTGAAAACCCTATGAATAGCATAGAAGCACTGACAATAGTGTTTCACCTGTGCATGTAGCGTCTCTGAGTTGGACACTGACTCAACAGCACCTAACAACAACAAAACATGCCTCTTCCAACTAGAGAAAATCCATGACAAAGCCACAGTAGCTCATCTGTTACACTCTGAAGGCTCACAGAACTTGAGTCACAGCACAGCGGTTTCAAGTGTTGAGGGCATTATTTGGTGGCTAAAGTTTTCTTCTGGAGGCCGAGACCAAAAACTTGCTTTCCACATTCAGTGGCTCTACTCTGCCAAGCTTCCGTGAACTCAGCCCGATGCAACATCTACAAAATGCTCCAAAGCTCACACTTGCCCATGAGGAAAAACACAGGGCAAATAAAAATGGCGGCTCGGAGGAATACTGATCAAACCAGAGAAGAAAAACAATCACCAACAATGTCAACGAAGTGGAAGATATTTCACTCCAGAAACAAGACCAGAAATGCCACAGAGAAGAAAGTTGCATTCAGAGAACTGTGGGGGGAGAAAAGAGCTCTTAGAATTAAAAATATGATTGCCAAACATAAATATTCAATAGAAGTGTTTGAAAAGACCATTGAGAAATTCTCCCAAGAAATAGGGCAAAAAGATTAAGATGGAAAAAGAGGAAACATAAGAAAATTAGAGCATCGATATAGGAGATCTATCATCTAAGTAATTGTATATCCAAAGGAATGTAGAAAACTGAAGGAATTTTTTAAAACTTATCTCATTCTATATAATTCTCCAGAATAGAAAAAAATAATTTTCAAGTAAAAGGAAAAAAAAAAAGGCTCACCAAGGGCCCTGCAAGTAGACGCACATGTCTTCTGTTTAAGAACATGGTGGACACAATTTGAGCCAATCCCCCTCCTGAAAATATCTAAAGATGCTAAACAAAATATTAAAAACATCTTCACGTGCTGGGCACGGTGGCGCACACCTGTAATCCCAAGGAGGCAGAGGCAGGAGGATCACAAGTTCGAGATCAGAGGCAGTCTGCGTAACTTAGCGAGACCCTGTCTCAAATAAAGTAAAAGAATGGGCTGAGGGTGCTTCTCAGTGGTCCAGCACTTGCAGAGCATGCAGGCGCAGGGCCCTGGGTTCAACCCCCAGTACCGGAAAAAAAAAATCTTCACGGAAGCACTAAAGAAGGAGTAATGAATGCCCCGTCCAAATCCTAAGTGAAAGCAGAACCCAGGAAAATGCATGGAAGGCCTCAGTCGAAGCAGAAACGTAGGGAGTGAAGTGAGGTCTCTTTTGCCCCAAAGCTATTTACCAGACCAAGTAAAATGGGCTTTGGTTTTCATGAGACAACCAAGGTCCCCCCACTAGCATAAGGGGGAGCCAGAAGGAAGCCCATCCCACCTAACCCTCATACCCAGGGGCCTGCAGAGAGAGGGGCTTTGGCACGCAATAAAACAGAAGGGATTAGAATCTCAAAGCCCTCTTCCAGCAGACATGACCACAGCTGGCCTAGATGCTCAGCCCAGATGTGCGTCCCATGAATATTCCAACATAAACCTCAAGCCATCGATGTCACTGAAGGTGATCCTGGGCTGGTAGTGCCCCAGGGTCCCCCAGCAAAAGCCGGAGAAAATATTCTCCAAAGGAAGACGCTGTCATCTTAGTCCAGGAGATTCCCCATGAGGAAGTTTTCTAGAAAATGAATAGCACGCAGTCAGAAATAACCAGGCAGAACTCCCTTTGCCAGCAGGCGGTCTGAAATGCAGTAGCAGAGGAGAAAAGCTAGCATGGCCTTCCTACTAACCAGTAAGGCAGCGGTTCCCCTGTGAGGCCTTCCATCAGGAGAAATGAAGGCGCATGCTCCCACAGGGACTTGTACGCATGTGTTCTTGCCCGTGAAGGACTTGCACATGAACGCGGTTTTGCTTCTGATGGTCCTCAAGGAAGCAACGCCCGTCCCGGTCAACAAGAGGCAAATTTGTTGTTGTTGTTAGGTGCTGTTGAGTCGGTACCCGACTCATAGAGTCCCCCCATACAACAGGGGAAACACTATTGTCAGTGATTCTCTGCTGTTCATAGGGTTTTCAATGGCGGATTGTTTTTGGGGAGTGGGTTGCCGGGAGGCAAATTATTAAATAGTAATGCCATGAAACACTGAGTACTAAAAAGGGGGAAATTCCTTTTCTTTCTGCAGTACTGGGGAGTTGAACCATGGTTTGCCAACACTCTGCCAGTGAGCCGGACACTCCGCCCATTTTTTACTTTGTATTTTGAGACAGGTTCTCGCTGTTATGCAGGCCGCCCCTGGCCTCGAACTCACAATCCTCCTGCCTCCCACTGGCCACTTATAGGTGCAATCCCATTCGTCCCTGGGGCCAGAACTGCCTTCCAAAGACTTTCTGATGGGGGCTCAGCAGCTCTGCAGTTGTCCTTTTCAAGGCATTTCCAGAACAAATATCTTCCTCAGGTCCATTTGACTCATGGGAAATTCACAGGCTACCCTGCAGGAGCCCCAGTTCTCCAGCCCTGGAGCCTGAGCCTGAGAACCTGACTCTAACCCAGACGTGTACCAGGCTCCCCACACCGCGTCCTCCAATCCTAGCCTCCAGCAGACCCCCAGAGGGCCTCTGTCACAAGGTCTCCCTTCTCTAGACTGGCGGGGAGGTGGATAACATCGCATAGCAGCAACCATCCCCCCAACACCCTCCCCTCTCCAAGTACTAGTGTCAGTGACTTTACATCCTGGAGACAGCTGATGGACTAAGGGCCAAGATGCTTGATTTAGGTCTGGTCCAATATGGATGTTTAGCGCCTGACTTTGGAAACGTAAGGGTGCTTGGTTGGTTTTGTGATTTTTCTCGATCTTTGTCATCTCAGCTGAGAGAGGGGCGCAGCACCCTGTTTTAATATGCCATCATAGCTCAGTCGCTGGAAAGCCTGTTCTACAAGGGTCAGGCCGTCTCAGCTCAACCTCCAAGGTCCTGGAAAGTCGACATCTGGTAATTCAAGGTCCATGATTGTGGCTGATTGGAACATAAATAACTGGAAGAAGATGTGGGCCACGTCTTGGCAATCCCAAAGCAGGATGGGATACTGTCATGTGCCCCTTGCCTTCTGGTGCACAGTCACGCCGAAACCAGAATTCCAAATTAGCAGTATCTGTGTTACCATGACACCCAATGGTCTGTCGCTAGAACTCACTGTTCCCCAGACAGGAAGCAAACCTTCACAGCCACGGGCTGACGAATGTGTTAGCTCATGCAGAGTTTTTCCCGGTGTTAGGGGGACGGCTTAGAGACTGCAGCTCCCTTCTTTCGTCAGCAGGCGATTTCCACGTAGTGTCCAAGCTTCTTACAAACAAACTGAATCATAGGTACACAATGTCGCTGCTGGAGGGGACTTTGGGGACGTTCTAGTCTAAGTAAGTGGCCAACACCCTTGCTGTCTGGCCCCATCTTCACGCAAACATCAGACTCACTTCGCTGCCCTGCCTGCTGAGCCAAGCTGTGGGACCCAGGAGTGGGAAGTGCCACGTGAGATGAAATCTACGACCGTCACCAGGTCGACCTAATTCCCTGACTCCGTAGGTGAAGAACTTCGCCTTACTTTCTCAAGGTCAAAACAGCTGCTAGACAACAGAGAAAAGAGCAGACTCCCAGGCCAGGGTCCCTTCTGCCTCCACAGCCCAGGTAAATGGGAAAAGAACCCCTTTCCCTTCCTTTCCTTTGACCCATCCCTCCCATGAAGTTACTTCAATAGTCCAGCTGTCGATGGGACCCAGATTCCATATTGAGAAGGCTCTCCTGTTCCGTCATGAAGTCTTCCCAACATGATGTTAAGCACAAATGCTTCCGCGTGGACCAGACCATCGAATTCACTATGTTTGGGCCTCCTGATCTTTGCAAAAAGGCCGCTGTTATGCTTTCAAGTTAAACAGCCTCATGTGTTCCTGGGGGAGTCAGAATGTAATACTTCCGTGTGTCGTGCCATGGAAACACAGATGCTGCTAATGTGGAATTCTGGTTTAGGCGTGACCGTGCACGAGAAGGCAAGGGGGCACACGATAGTATCCCATCCTGCTTTGGGATTGCCAAGACGTGGCCCACATCTTCTTCCAGTTATTTATGTTCCAATCAGCCACAATCATGGACCTTGAATTACCAGATGTCAACTTTCCAGGACCTTGGAGGTTGAGCCGAGACGGCCTGACCCTTATAGAGTGGGCTTTCCAGCATGGTTGCGCTGAAGTCTTAGGACCGACTGCATGGGAGTCCTTGAACCCAGAAGGGCCAAGAACAAACAAAGCCCCTTCCTTTAGATGCTTAGCGTCTCTCTGGGTCTTTCTCAAGTGAACTCTCCCACTTCTGTGCTGAATGGAAAAAGCTTGTGGGTTAGAGGTGACCGGGAATGCGTATGGAAAGAACAAATGCTTTCTATTCCTGGATGGCACGTTGCTGCTCCGTGCAGGGATGAGCCAGAGCATATGGCGTTCCATCTGCAGGATGGGGCTGGCGGGGTCTCGTGAATGGCTTTTAGTGCAAGTGGGTTCCTCCCGATTTGGTCTGCCTCCAAAGGAAAAGAGAAGCCAGGGCTTCAAATACTGTGCAAAACCATTGAAAGTAATGGCACAAAACAAGACTCGTTTGTATTCTGACTAATATAAAAGATGTCTGCTGGGTGTGGAGTAATGGATTAGTTACGGGGTGTTGGGATTGAGTGTGTGATAGTCTCCTTGGAGGAACTGAACACCCTTTTTCCTTCTTTCAAGCCGCTCTCTGTTAATTTATTTGGAGCCAGGCCTCCAGGAAAAGCAGCTAAACATTTGGCTTCTATCACGGGCCATACTTGAAGAGGTTCACAGCACTAGATGCAGCTGGTCCTGCTTCGACACCCCAAGTCCAGGACAGGACAGGGAACCCAGGAAAATGTTCCTTTTAAAACTTAACTAATGCTGGTGCGGCGGCGCACGCCTGTCATCCCAGCGGCTCGGGAGGCGGAGGCAGGAGGATCACAAGTTCGAGACCAGAGGCAGTCTGCATAGCTTAGTGACACCCTGTCTCAAAAACTGAAAAAATGGGCTGAGGGTGCTTCTCAGTGGTCCAGCACTTGCGGAGCATGCAGGCGCAAGGCCCTGGGTTCAACCCCCAGTACCGCCAAAAAAAAAAAAGAAAAGAAAAACTTAACTAATGTAGTTGTCTTGTGAGGAGGAGACCAGCTTGTGCCCTTTTTTGTCACTCGTGAATCCCCAGCACTACTTGTCACCAGCAGACCCAGGGGGCATGAGACTTTGCCCTTCCTGGATGCAGCAAGAGACAACTTGAAATTCACCCTGAAATTCAGCCTCTGGCTCCATATGATGCATCTCCCTGGGGCATCATGGGGCCTGACGCGTAGCCCCAACGCAGCAGCAGCCCTGGCTACTTCTCCGTCACCCACTGCACTCCAGCTGCTCCCACTGACAATTTCTCAATGTCCTTCCCAAATGCTTTTATTGGATTTTTATTTTTGCAATTATAGTTTTAATTCCAAGAGCTTTCCCCTTCCCTAACCTTCCCTACTTATCTCTTGAATGCCTTCTAGCCTGGGGAGGCTCATTCTCTGGCACTCTGACAGTGCTTCTCTGTTACTCATAGGATTTTCAATGGCTGATTGTGTTTTGGGAGTGGGTTGCCAGGTCCTTCTCCCAAGCCTATAGCACTTGGTGTTCCCAGCTGGTCTCCCATCCAAGTACTAACCAGGCCCGACCCTGCTTAGCTTCTGATATCTGATGGGATTGGGTGCCACAGGGCTACGGCTGCAGGCTTTAGAAATATGTTGTTGTTGTTGTTGTTGTTGTTAGGTGCCGTCATGTCCAACTCATAGCGACCCTCCTGGGGTTTTCAACGGCTGACTGCTTCAGGATTGTTTTTGGCAGTAAACTACCACACTCTTCTCCCATTTATCATAATTAGTTCCTTATATATGGTGTTCTGTGTTGTTGTTGTTCGGTGCCATCCAGTCAGTGTCTGACTCATAGCGACCCTACATACAACAGGTGAAACACTACTGTCAGTGCTTCTCTTCTGTTCGTAGGGTTTTCAGTGGCTGATTGATTTTTGGGAGTGGGCTGTGAAGTCCTTCTCCTAAGCCTACAGCACCTGGTGTTCCCAGGTGGTCTCCCATCCAAGGGCTACCCAGGCCCAGCCCTGCTTGGTCTGGGGGGATCAGGCGGTAGGGAGGTCCTTCCAGGAGCAGCTTCATCTCCTGACACTTGTCTTCCCCTCACCCTTCCGTTAGAGTGACTGCTCGGGACTGAGGCTCTGCCCCCGTCCCATGGGGTCTGTGCGGGCCCCGTGTTCCTTGCCTCCCACTCTGTCCTCCTAAGCAGGACAGGTTACAAAGCAACCTCCTGAACGTCTCCAGCAGCGATCATGCATTCCGGCTCCTCTTGCAGAGCCAGGAGCAGCAGGTTGGCAGCTTCGCAGTGATTATCTGCCTGGATTTAATGAGTCACTGAGAAAACAGCGTCCCGGGAAAAGGAGGAAGCGCCACAATAAAACACAGGAGGAGAAGAAAGGACTAACCACCCAATTAGCATCTGAGTGGCCCCTTCACTCGCCCACTCCTGACATGTGCCGGTGGTGTCAGACGCGAGCTGTACCAGTGTCGCTGGGAGGGCAGATTGACATTTGCCACAACCCACCCCCACCTCCTTGCCCCTACAATGTAAGTGCATAGGGTGACAACTGCGATGGGTAAGAGAGCGGGGAGATGACTCCCCCCGTGGCCGAGGAGGAGGGCTGGCAGTGGGGCAGGGGACAGAGCCACTGGACCCTCGCCCACTGCACCGCAGCACAGTTTCCTTTTAGGGAACATTTAATAAGATACGCAGAGCCAGGTTGGGTTGGACGGAGTGCGGATCGCCATGGCAACCTTCTGTGGAGGTTAGCAAAGTCAGGCAGTGACAGCCAAGCCCAGTTAAAGGTCACCCGGCAGAGAAAGATGGCCACTGGCAACGGATTTAACAAGACCCAGAGGAGCTGGTATTTGAGAGCTCCTCAGATCCCTCGACGAGGCGCCAAGCCAGGGAGGCCAGGATCACCGGGGCGGGGGCATCCTGCCGGGGAGTCCGCTGGAGCCCCCACAGCCTGGGGCTGCTGACACGAAGCCCTCAGCCGGACGCTCTCCGCGATTGTTCCACGGAAGGGTTAGCAACCGGCATCTGGGCGAGGGTGGGAAGGACACAGTGTCGCCCGCTGAGGCCCCACGAAACTCGTTTCCAAAAAGCTCTGAACAAGCCACATTACTGCAGATGACACTACCCCGGCCTTCTTTACCCTCCAGAGATGCTGTGTGTGAACTCTGTTCTGTCAGAAAGCCGCTTTTAAAACCTCGCAGTACCTGGGCTCAGTGGCGCATGCCCATCGTCCCGGCGGCTCGGGAGGTGGATGCGGGAGGATTCTGAGTTGGAGGCCAGAGGCAGCGTGTGCAGCTCGGTGCAGCCCTGTCTCAAAGTAAAAATCTTAAGAAGCACATGAAGGGTGCAGCTCAGTGGTGGAGCGCTTGCCTAGCATGCGCGAGGCCCTGGGTTCAACTCCAATTACAAAAAGAAATGCCTCCGAGTTGATAAGGCCTTTCTTTCCACGACAGTAAAGCTAAAGGCCTCTAGGAAAATCCCATAAACATAAATATCTGTGTAGTTGGTCCTTAGGAAAAGACATAAAACTAATCTTAAATAAAAATGACTAATAAAAGTTTTTTTTTTTTTTTAATAATTTTAAGCACTAGAAAATATGAAAAAAGTGCCCAGCCTTTCCCATGAATAAGAAAATCCCAAGCCTGGTGCAGTGGCGCACACCTATGATCTCGGCAACTCGGGAGGTGGAGGCAGGAGGATGGCAGGTTTGAGGGCAGAGGCAGCCTGCATAACTTAGTGAGACCCTGTCTCAAGATAAACATTTTAAAAACAAGCTGGGGGTGCTGCCCAGTGATAGAACACTTGCAGAGTAATATGAGGCCCTAGGCTCAACCCTCAAGTACTGTGAAAGAGAAAGAGAGAAAGAGAGAGAGAGAGAGAGAGAGAGAGAGAGAGATCCCTATTTAAATGATAAGAGATGCATAAATGCATATTAAAATTATATTTTTGCTTATGATGTAAGCAAAGACCCTGAAGGAGGGTAACACCCAAATTTCCCAAGGAATGGGGGAGGAGGAAGCAGGAATTCTCACACACTCTTAGAACAGTAAACAGGTGGCACTAAATTGGGGAACAATCTGTGAATATCTAACGAACTTTAAAACGCACCTCCCTTTGAGTTGTAAATTCCTCGTCTGCCCCCACACAAAGATAATGGCCTGAGACGGCCACCGCAGCATTGCTTACGTTAGCAAAATACTAGAAAGAGCATGAAGGCCTATGAACAGGAGACGGTCTAAAGAACCTAGGGAACATTCGTGAAGGGGACTAACAGGTGCTACAGAGAATGGGGGAGATTCCTAGGCATTGACGTCAAACAATCTCTACAGGGGACAATCTTGCCTAAAGACAGCCAGGGGAGCCAGGCGTGGTGGCGCACACCAGTAATCCCAGCGGCTCCGGAGGCGGAGGCGGGAGGATCGCAAGTTTGAGAGCAGAGGCAGTCTGCATAACTTGGCGAGACCCTGTGTCAAAAAGTAAAAAAATGGGCTGGGGGTGCAGCTCAGTGGTCCAGCACTTGCAGAGCATGCAAGCGCGAGGCCCTGGGTTCAACCCCCAGGACTAAAAAAAAAAAAAAAAGACAGCCAGGGGAGAGCCAAGAGTGTCAGATACGCACCCCTGCCTGCCTTCCCGTAATTAGGACGCACGTCGATCTTCTCTTTTGAAAACTTAGAGTTAATAGTCGTCTGGGCTTGGAATTACGGAGCGTTCGCCCCACATGGCGGACATCGTCACTGCTGTCCCTTCCTCCTCAGGGCGCCTCAGCTCTGCTCTGGAGCCTGACCCTCCCTCAGCAGCCCGTGGGACTCGGGGGCATAAAACGGCGCCGCTCTGGTGGGGGGCTCCGAGTCGGCGGGTGTCAGACCTGAGGACTCAGCAGAAGCGCACGGAGGGCACGCTAAGGCAGAGTGCTTCTGACTACGGTTCTGACCACGGAGGAGTCTGGCAAAGTTCCTGGACCTCCCTGGCCTGGGTTTCCCTCATTTCTGAAAGAGCGCGAGATTCCCTGAGAGAATGAAAACGAGTGAGAACGGGACCCTGACGCGGCCCAGGGGGCCTGACTCTCGGGAGCGCCCAGACGTGGAAATCTCCCTTGGATGCCCTTTACAGAGTCCACGGAGAAGATGTGGGAGACAGCAGAGAGAGACTGGGAAGGAAGGGATCGGTTGCTGCATAATGTTGCCACGATCCTTGGAGCAGAAAGGGAGCTGAAGGCGGCCATCGACAGCAGACAGACAGACAGACAGGAAAGAACATCGTGAAGGTGCCAGGTCTGGGTCCGCCCTCGGGAGGCACCGAGCGCTGCTCTGACAAGTCATGGACGCCCTGAGGACAGCACGGTGGGGACAACTTTCAGTAATGTGTCCAAGGGTGCTCAGTAAGTGTAATGAAGGCTGCAGCTGTACTCAGAGCTGTGTGCTTCGTCCCCACCCAGGCTAACGCTCCTTTGAACGGCCACTGCGGGTCCCTCTTGTCTCCCCTCTAATCCCCTCTCACCCCCAGCATCCCCTGACACCGGAGCCTCACTGTAACCTCCGCCCAGCCACGCTCACCAAGAAACCCACGTCCAGGGCACTGACTGGGCCACCAGCTCCGGAAGCTGTGCCTGCAGCGATGGCCGTGGCCAGCGTCGTGGTTTCCTGGTGAGCCAAGGGGCCCGTGGCTCCCCGTGACCACCAGCAAAACAAGACAGTTTCAAGGCAGGCTCTGGGCTCCAGGGCAGTGACACAGCCTGAAGACGAGAGAGGACGGAAACCCCGCAACCGGGCCGAGCTATTGATCTGTTTCCTGCAAAGCCTCTGCTCACAGGATGCCTCCGTTAAGAACATTTACAGAGACAGAAGACAGATAGTGAGACCCCCTTAAATCGAAATCAATCAATCGCGAAGCTGAAGCCCTTTAATTTGGGCTAAGTTAAAGCTCGCCCTCAATGTATGGTGAGAGGCTTCTCCCGCGACTCAACGCTAGCGAGGACGGCAACAGACGTGGCGAACGTCACACCCAGGGCCCCCTCCTCGCCATTTATAACACACGTTTCCTTTTCAGACACCAAGGCAAATGTAAAGGTAGAGGCCTTCCTGGCCGCTCACCCTAGCACGGCAGCCCCTGTCATCGGGTTTAATGTCGTGTTATTCACCACACAGCGCACGCTGCCTCTCGTCCACCCCGGCCCTCTGCACACATGGCCGGACATTCAGAGCCTGAAGATCTTTCCTACGCGGTGCTCCAAAAGAAGGAAGGGATTCCATGCGCTGTCGCCTCTCAGGTAACGAACCTGAGAAACGTCTGCTCTGGCCCAAACGTCTAAGTGCTGAGGTTGCCAGCCGGCCGAAGAACCCCAGCCTTTCCAAGGAAAACTGGCCGAGCAGATGGTGGAACGGGGCTTCCTGGTCCCTCACCCCTTTGTCACAGAGCCAATCCATCAGGAAGAAGGTGCCGTGTTTGATGGGGTGGACACTGAATTGGAATGAGGGTCTCCTCAGCCATTCAGCAGTCCCCAGGCTAGAGCAGGGTCTGGGGATGCTGGGAATGAGAGGGAATTAGACGGGAGAGAAGAGGGACTCGCAGTGGCCGTTCAAAGGAGCTTCAGCCTGGGTGGGGACGAGGCACACGGCTCTAAGTACAGCTCCCGCCTTCATTACACTTACTGAGCACCCTTGCATAGGTTACTTAACCTCACTGTGCCTCGGTTTGCTCATCTGTAAAGTGGAAATAATACCAATGCCTGCCGGATTCATTCTTATGGGAATTACACGCAGTTGTGCATGGAACCCCCACGGGTCTGTCGGCCTGGTGTGCTGTGGGGCTGGTGCGAGACTGTGATGTGAAAGCTGTGCCACCAGTATCTCAGATACCAGCAGGGCCACCCATGGTGGACAGGGTTCAGCGGAGCTTCCAGACCCAGAAAGACTAGGGAGAAGGACCTGGCAGCCCACTCCTGAAACAATTAGCCATTGAAAACTCTGTGAATAGCAGAGAAGCCCAGTCAAAGATAGTGCTGGAAAAGGAGCCTCCCAGGCTGGAAGGCATCCAAGAAATGACTGGGGAAGAGCTGCCTCCTCAAAGTAGGCTCCACCTTAATGATGGGAATGGAGTGAAGCCCCTGGGACCTCCAGTTGCTGATGTGGCACGACTCAGAATGGGAAGAGACACAGTGGCTGCAACAATGGGCTCAAACATAAAAAGATGGTGTGTGTGGCAGTGTCGGGCAGTGTCTTGTTCTGTTGTACACTCGGTCGCTATGAGTCAGACCAGACTGGACCAGACGGCACCTGACAACAGCAACAACATGATCCCAGCCTGGAGGTTTCTACGGAGCTATTACCACCTGGATGTCAGCCTGGGCCTCCAGACGCCACGATGAGGCACCTGCGGATGACAGGAGGCGCCGCACGTCACACCCACCTCACTCTTCTTCCAGACAACCTCTCCCCAGCACAACCAAGGTTCATGGGAATCCAGGCCCCGGGAGCCCATGAGCCTTAGCTGCTCCGAGGGGCCTGGTCCAAAACTCCCAGATCGATGAGATCAAGCGGACGGTTCCTCAGAACTCTCCAGCAAAAAGCAGGTGGCGGGCGGCCGGCAAGTGACACCCAGATTCATCTCCGTGAGCAGCAGAGGCTAAGGGGACGGGCCAAGCGAGCTGACATTTTTTCTAATGGGCCCTGGAATAGGAACAGATTTTTTTACCTGCTGAAGCCACCGGTTAGCAAATGCCGCTGCTCCCGGAAACAAATACCCGGTCGGGAGGCTGGGTTCCCCTCCGTGATCAGGCACCGCTGGCTTGATTGTAAGGATTTCAAAAGCAGCGGCCGGGCGGCTCCCCTGCCTGCCTCCCGCCTTTGATGGCGTTCTGTCCCCTGCCCACGCGGCAGCCACAGCCATTTCATCTTCCATTTCCATAGCAGAAAATGTAGGTCACCGGTTGTAGACGTGGCCTAGTTTCTTGGCTCTAAATAGAAACCTTTCCCGGAGCCGAGACTTTTTTTCCCGAGGTTTATGTCTAATAAAATCGTAACCTGCTCAGCCTTGCCACGTGCGCCCAGCTCGTAGCTCCCTCGGCCCGGCCGCTGAGCGGGGAGACTGGAGGAGCAGCCGGGAGCCTTAGGGAGGTCTGAGGCCACGGCTTTTCCCGAAAAGGCACATGGGGGGCCACAGGCGCACCCACGGGGACGTGTGTCAGGCCTGACCCGGAGAGCGTGACGCCTCCCCTCCGCAGTATAAAGCAAGGGCCCCTCTTCCACTCCTCCCCTCCTTCCCTCCCTCCTTCTCAGTTTTATTATTTTTGATTGGCAGGCACATTGTTCATGCTTATGGGATACAATATGGTCTGGGAGCCGGGCGCATTGTCACATGCCCATAATCCCAGCGGCTTGGGAGGCGGAGGCAGGAGGATAACAAGTTTGAGACCAGAGGCAGACTGAGCAACTTAGCGAAACCATGTCTCAAAAAAAAATTTTTTTTTAATTTTTAAAAAAGGGCTAGGGGTGCAGCTCAGTGGTCCAGCATTTGCAAAGCATGCAAGCACGAGGCCCTGGGTTCAACCTCAAGTACTGCATACATACATACATATATATACATATGATCTGGGACTTGTGTACATTGTGTGGTGATCAAATGATATTATGTACTGTCGGCGGGAATGTAAATTAGTACAGCCGCTACAGAAACCAGCATGGAAATGCCTCCAAAAACTAAAGCTCCATCTACCATATGATCTACTCTACCACGCTTGGGTAAATACTAGAAGAGATCTAAGTCAGCAAGCCACACAGACACCTGCACACATACGCGTTCACGACAGCCCCATTCACAACAGCAGGTTATGGATTCAGCCTAGGGGCCCACTGAGAGATGAACGCATAAAGAAACCGTGGTACACATACACAATGGAATATTAGTCACACGTTAAAAAGAATGAAGTTACGTCTTTCTCAGCAAAATGGATGGAATTGGAGATCATTATGTTAAGCAAAATAAGCCAGACTCAGAAAGACAAATACTTCAGGTTTTCTTTCATATCTGGAAACTAGATTTTTAAGAGAGAGAGAGAGAGATGAAGGTGAGACGGGCTCTACTGGGGGCAGCAAGGGAAGTGAGGAGACAAGAGAGGGCGAAGGGGGGGCAAATATTACTGAAGCACCTTGTGCACATGTATAAAAATATCACATTGAAACCCATTGTTTTTATAAATAATGTATGCTAATAACCTTTTAGATCCTCTCTTCTGGCTGTTCTAAAATATACATCAATTATCTTTTACTACAGCAGTGGTCCCCCTGCTTTTTTGGCACCAGAGACTATGTTTCATAAAACACAGATTTTACACTGATGGGACAGGAGGGCTGAGTTTCAGGATGGTCCGAGCCACGGGGATCGGCCGTAAATACAGATGAAGCTGCCCTCGCCTGCCCAATGCTCACCTCCTGCTATGACGTCCAGCTCTTAACAGGCCACCACCTAGTGCCCAGGGGATGGGGATACTAGGACTATAGTCAGCTCTCTGTGCAACAGGACCCTAGGACTCACTCCTCCTGCCTAACTATAACTCTGTACCTACTGACCAACCCCTCCCCCTCACTTCCTCCATCCCTTCCTCCTTCCTGCTTCCTTCTTTCCGTTCTTCCACTCATCACAGGTTGCAAAAAATTGGAGAAAACAGATGAGCTGATAGGAAAACCAAAAATTATCCTCGACACTACTAGAGAAGAACCTTGTTAGCATTTGCTTGTGTATCTAATTATTTTTGCTATGCATTTATGCAGATACAGACCTCATTTGATGAAATGGGAATCCTGACGTTCTGTGGCCTGGTTTTCTCCATTAACCTACTTTGTAGATGCTTTCCCTGGTTGATTTATATGCATGCATGTGTTTGCACACACACATATGACCTTGGGAATTTCCCTAGTTACAGAATTTAGTAAGATAGATCTAACCTGAGAGAGCTTGCCGGAGTTTAGAAAGAGGATTGCATTTACAGTTTACACAAAAAAGGCCAGGGAGAGCCAGGCGCAGTGGCACATGCCTGTAATCCCAGCGGCTCGGGAGGCAGAGGCAGGAGGATCGCAAGTTAGAGACCAGAGGCAGTCTACATAACTTAGCGAGAACCTGTCTCAAAAACTAAAAAAAATGGGCTGGGGGCTCAGCTCAGTGACCCAACACTTGCAGAGCATGCAGGCACAAGGCCCTGGTTTCAATCCCCAGTACCGCAAAAAACAAAAACAAACAAACAAAAGGCCAGGGAGGCGGCAGGCAGGCACCCTGGCCTCCGCAGGACGTCAAGCAGTCAAGCACGTGGTCTCCCGGTTAGCGTCCCAGCAGGGAGCGCTGAAGGGGGGGAGGAAGTGGTTGTCCCACTGTTTCTGGCACAGGTGGAGTGATGTGCCCCAGCCCACCCTGTGGAAGTCCCTCTGCAGCCTGCAGCCTTAGCCTGCCAGCGACTTCCTACACCCGCTCAGCTCGGTCACTGCGCCACAGGCTGCCCCTCAGAACCTGGCCTCCTCCTGCTTCCTGGGCTGTGGGGCTCTCAGGAGGAGGCGGAGCCTCAAGGAGGTGAGTTCTGGAGGGAGGGGAGAGGGCACTGGGGGCGCCCTTGCAGGGGCAGCGGGACCCCAGCTCCTTCTGCTTCTCTTTTGCATCCCGGCCACAAGGGGAACGGTTCCACTCTGCTACAGTCCCCATCATGGTGTGCCGCCCCCCCCAGAAAAAAGGCAATCAGTCCATCCAATCACAGACCGAGACACCCAAACCATGAGCGAAGATCATCCTTCTTCTTACTGACTCCTGCAGTTCGGCCACGAGGAAGGAAGCCACACGTGTCTCTGGGGACACTGGAAGGACATATTGTAATGGATCCCACACCCTATCCCAGTGCTTGAGCCATTTACAGGACAAAGACCTGAGGCCCAGGTCACACTAGGTGCCCAGAGCTGGGCGCCCCGGGCTGAGGTCACACTGGGCGTGCCCTGGTTCGGATGAAACTAGGGGGCACACGCGCCCAGGCTCGTTTCTCCCGCAAGCTCCCCCTTCTTCCCCTCCTCTCTCTTCTCGTCTCCCTCCAACCACCGTGTGTTGCCTCGCCCTTCTCTGCGCCCGCCATCTTCTCTGTCTCTCCAATCACCGTTCCTTCCAGGAGCCTGCTGAACTCTGCAGTTCTCTGGCTTCTTTTCCTGCCCGTGGGGAACAGAGACCTCCTGTGCCAAGTCACCCACAGAACGCAGGTTTTACCAAGTTCAAGGCTGACCTAAGCTTCCCCCAGGTGCTCAGGTTTCCCTGTAATTATTCATTAGAGGTGCGCCATCTTTAACATACCTCCTGGATACTCTCCACTATAAACAATAAACCTCTTTATGAGGTGCTGATCTGGGGTGTCTGTCATAGCAGTGGCAAGCTGACTACAAGGCGAGGCAGGAGAAGCTCTCTTAAACATTTTGACTACCAAGGACGCCCCCCCTATTTCCCAAGGGGCTGCAAATTTGGGAAGCTAAAAGAGGTGAATCCAGAGAGATGGGGGGCTTGGGCACGGGGGCCTGTACATCACTGTAAGGACTCCGGCTTCTACTCAGAGGTAGACGCAAGCCTCTGGAAGGTTCTGAGCGGCATCATTCTGGTTGCACGTGGAGAAGAGGTTGTGGGAGCCAAAGATGGTGGCTGGAGACCAATTCGAAGGCCGTTGCAGAAAATGCAGGTGAGGCTGAGGCAAATGGTGGCCAGCAGTCAAATTCTGGATCTCTTCAGAGTGTGTGCAATGACCAGGTCCGCCTTCACCCCACAGCTCCTCTCAACAGCCAGGTTACACGGAACACTGCAGTGGACACAGGAGCCAGAGGAGCCGGCACCCACAGGCCAGGGCAGCGCTGTCCAGGGGAACATCCTGTGATGCTGGAGACGCCCTGTGTGCTCCAAGATGGCGGCCACTGGCCACGTGGGGCCACTGAGCACCCGATATGTGGCCGGAACAAGTGAAGAACTGAGCTGCTCAGTTTTATTCAAGTTTAATCAATTTTAACTTTACAGAGCTGTGTTACACAGCGCACCTCTGAAGGGCCAGTCTGATAAACCGCATCCGGGCCGCTCGCGCCCCTCGCTGGGGTCTGTTGAGAAGACAGCCGCCGCGGCTTTCATTATGTGCACTCAGATCTCAGATCCGTGGCTGAGAGCCGGAGTGCCTTTGAGAAGTGGCTGTGATGTGAAGAAAGGGCTAATTTTATCTCTGAGATGGGCCATTAATAAATAACAGAGTGTTTATAAATATGCAAAGCACACAATTAGTCAACTCTGAGAGGTCTCTGTGATGGGAACATTGAAGCGTGTCCCAGAGAGAAGGGTGGAGGAGTCCAAATAAATTTAGCTTCTCTGTAAGCCCTACAAGCAACGACTCCTGAATAATGTACTTCTGCGGGTTGTAACACAGAGGCAGGTCGTTTACTGGATCCTCTGAACACAAGCGGCACACTCTAACTCAATTCATATACGCGGAAGCCCATTATGAAAAGCGAATGAGTCACCAGTGAGAGCAATGGCAGATGGCAGCCGGATCTGTACCACTTCACGGACCCTGAGTTACTCTAATTGTCATTTTATCTAAGCCCAGAAGGCCTAGAAGTAAGTGACTGACTCTGCTGAAATATGTCTCCCTTAAATACATAAACCAGACCCCGCAAGAGGCACATTATCCACGCCATTTCCTGCAGCGACCGGCACCAGGACAAACTCAGGGGAGAACACTGCACTCCCTCGCAGGACCTGGCCAGGATGCCAGGTACTTTAGAAAATCTCTCTCCAGCAAATACAATGGTCTCCAGCCCAGAGAGTGCCGGCCTTCTCGGTAATCCTCATTAGCATAACCACTGTGTCCCCTCTTCCAGAAAAGGACTCCACCGCAGCCATCACCCCAACCAGAAGTCTGGGTGAGTGTAATACCTTCCTCTTCGCCTTCCCCAACTCCATTCCAGTGGTCTTGTTGAATTAAAGAGTCTCGCACCTGGCCCGCCTACCTCCTCCTCTGGCTTCCGTCTCTAACTCGTTCCTCACATGGCTGTCTGCCATGTCCCTGTGTCCTGCACAGAGTGACCTCAGCGACATTTCACGAAGTGAATGGATGAGGTCTGAGGGGTACACAGAAGCGGATGAGATGGGGTGAATGGAATGAAGGAGTCTGGCTTTGGCTCTGAGAGTGATGGGAAACCAGCAAAAGGTTTCGAGCGGGAAAGCGACTTAACTCGATTTGTGTACATCAGTGTCCTGAGTCCCTGACAGCCAGAAACACACAGGCAGTTAAACAAGTTAGGCTCATCAACTCGGTGTGGGAGGAGAGGGCGTCGCTCTGGGTAACTGCGGATGTGTCGGCAGGACAGAGCTGGAAGCTGTAGGATTTGGGCTTGAGTTAGGTAATTGTGGAGAAACTGCAAGGAAGTGGGGTTCGCTCTGGATCAGATGCTGTCAGGAAGCAGGGGTCATTCTGTGCCTGGATTTCTTAATCAATCGTATCTTGAAGATGGAAAGAACAGAGTGAGGTTAAAGCTATAGCTGGTAAACCATTCTAAGCCAAGTGCTATGGCACACACCTGTCATCCCAGCAACTCGGGAGGCTGAGGCAGGAGGATCGCGAGTTCCTGGTCAGACACAGCCTTCGTCATTTAGCAAGACCCTGTCTCAAAGTGAAAATAGAACGTGGGACTGGAGGTTCAGCTCAGCGGTGGAGTGCTTGCCTCGCGTGTGTGAGGCCCTGGGCTCAACGTCCAGTACGGAAAAGAAAAACACAAGGTGATAGTAACACACATGAGCCCGGGCAGGAGGCTGCTTTGAGGCTCCGACGATGTTTACGATGCCTCTGTTCAGACGGGGTTACAGAGCAGTCCTGTTTCTGTCCTCCTCTGTCGTGGTCACCCAGTGGCCCTGTGGTGTGTTTATGTTGGATGCCACAGTCCACGTGTGCCAGCCAGTGGGACGCCATGGCACAGGGGCAGCGCCAACCCCTCTCTCAGCTCCCGGGGGCTCCTGTTCTCTCTCTCAGTAGTAATAAAGTAAAAGAAGCGGCGGCGACTTCGGTAGCAGGGCGTGGCAGGAGCCCGGTGAGAGGTGAGGGTGGCTTCCGTGAGGGTGACCGGAGGTGAGGAGAAGCGACCGCGTTCAGGCTGTATTGGGGTGTCTGCACCGTAACCACACTGGCTTCAACCTCCCAGGAACCTGCCCCTCCGGGTCCTCCTGGGACGCCCCCTCCGATCCTCCCCTCCCTCCCCCAGTTATCCTATCCTCTCCCTCCTTCTCAAGCCTGACTGCTCCAGGACGCCTTCCCCCACCCCTCGTCCCGAGGCCAGGTCAGCTGACCCTCCCTTGTGCTTCCACACCGTCTCGTGGTTTCCCTTAGTCAGCCTTCCATTACCATAAGAAGTTCCACACCAGGCAGGTGGCACACACCTGTCATCCCAGCAACTCGGGAGGCTGAGGCAGGAGGATCACGAGTTTAAGGACGGAGGCTGCCTGCATAACTGACTCCAAATGAAAACGGGGCTGGGGGTACGGCTCAGGGGCAGGGCGCTTGCGAAGCATGCATGAGGTGCTTAGTTTCAACCTCCTAGGACCGCAAAAACACAAAGAAGGAAGAAAAGAGGCAGGACAGGAACCGCCCGAGGCAGTCACCTCAGGAAGAGGAAAGGCTCATTTTGGCTGACAGCGCTACAAGTTTCAGCCCACGGTTGGCCTGCGCGGGGCTGAGGTGGTAAATCATGGCAGGAGCAAGTGGTCAGCAGAACCACTCACGCCACAGGGGGGAATCGAAGGTGACAGAGGAAGAGGAAGGTGCTGACCTCCCACCGTCCGACCGCTTTAAGGGCATGCCCACAAGGGACTAAGACTTCTGCTAGGCCCCACTCCCCCAAATGGTCCCTCAACCCCATGGCATCAAGGTGGGGCCAAGCCTTTAACACACCAGCTTTTGGGGGAGACTCCAGATCCAACCATAGCAGTTTTATATTGTCCGCTCACCCGACCCCCTACGAGTCTGTCCACTGCCCCAGGGAAGGCGTGAATGCCTCTCCACTTCCGACCTCACTGCATAATAGATGCTTCATGCATACACATGAAATGATTTGGAGATTTAGTGATACTGAGAGCTTTCTACCTGGTCTCCGGCAAGCCACGACCCACCCCCTACTGCAATCCCGTCCTAAGCTGCCTTTTCTTCTGATCACACCCACCAGGTACAACGGCATTCCTGGCACTGCGGTGTGTACTCAGATTTCTTGAAAATTAAATCTATAAACCACCGAAACAGCGGAAGCAGCCATGGGACTCTGGCGTCAAGTGCGGCGAGTGCCCAGGCTGTGAAGGTTCTGCATGTGATTTGTTAGGAGAGCTGGGAGATGATTTGCAAGCCCCCTCCCCTTTTGATTTTGCATCCCCAAAATAGCCTGTTTTGTGGTTCACTCCTTCAGCGGCTAATTTTCAGGAGTCGGCGCCAGACATTGTTCTAGACTGTTCTGGAGCTATAGCGGTTACTGACATAGATTCGTCTAAGATCTACAAACAAGTTCGAGGCCAGAGGCGGCCTGCATAACTCAGCAAGACCCTGACTCAAAAGAAAAAAGAACCACTGGGCTGGGGCACAGCCCCTTGGTAGAGCCCCTGCATAGGATGCGTGAGGCTCTGGGTTCAACCCTCAAGTGCAAAAGAAAATCTCAGATTGCTTCTTACTCAGCCGTGAAGAGGAATGAGATTTCGACATATAATACAGTGGGAGGAGACCTTGGGAATATTATGCTTTGTGAAACAAGCCAGATAAAGAAGGACGAACGTTGCTTTGTTCCATTTATATGGGGTACCCGACAGGCAAATTTGCAGACAGGGGTCTAGAGGCTGGGAGGAGGGCTGAGGGGATAGCAGAGTTATTGTTTCATAGGTACATTTTTTTTTTTGCAGGGGATGGTGAAAAATGTTTGGTTAGAGACGGTCGGTAGTGCACAGCCCAAGACACGGAAAAAGTGCAGTGTGGCACAGGGCGTGAACACCCACTCCTGCCCACCTGACCAGCCTGGCGGAAACAGCGCCTTCATTTACTTTCTGACTGGCTCATGTATTTTTTCCTCCTTTCTTTTTTCCTATTTGTCTCTATATTTTTGCTTTTTATTGTTCCTTTTTTGTTACTCTTTCTCTTCCTCTCCTTCTAATAGTCAAATACTTTTGGAAGCAGTTGCTAGGGAATTAGGAGCTTTTGCCCGATTCGTGTTGCCTTGATTTTTTAAAGAAATATTTCTTGTCTTTCTGTGTTGAGATGTACGTATCTGTCCGGATGACTCGCTCTTCCATGTTTATGCGCATGCCCTTGTAGGGGGCAGCTTTTTTTCTAGATGGCGTGTCCTAGGATATTGGATTGTTCTGCAGTGCTGAATCTACTTCTGCTAGGATTCTGTAGTATAGTTTCCCTGATACTTCTTGGTGGTGATTAGTGTATTGTGGCAGAGTGGATGCTGTGGGGGAGCCCAAGGGTCCTGTTTGCTCTGTGGGTCTCACAAGAGAGGGTACATCTAGCAGAACGTGCAGATGCACTGTGGACAGCAGGCCCCTGAGATCACCTCTTGTCTTGTTGAGGAGGTGTGGCCTGAAAGGGCAGGGGTGTGACCTGGGCCGTGGCCTCTCGTAGGTTTGGTGTCCACACTGTTTTTCCCCCCTGCTGTTCCCGTAGGGGTGAATGTTCAGGATTGAGCCCTCGGCAACACTCCCTCGCCCAGCCCTGCATACTTTAACGCCAGTTGTAGGGGAAACGCTTCAACACATAGGCACGGGCAACAGCTTTCTAAATCGTTCTCCAGTAGCTCAGGAAATAACAGCAAGAACCGACAAACGGGATTGCAGGAAACTAAAAAGCTTCTGCACAGCCAAGGAGACAATTAACAGAGTGGAGAGACAGCCTGCAGAATGGGAGAAAGTCTTTGCCAACTACTCATCTGACAGGGGATTGATAACCAGGGTATACAAAGAACTCAAAAAATTGAACGCCGGAAGAACAAGCAATCTAATCAACAGACAAATGAACTGAACTCTGCCAAAGTAGTAGTGAAAATAGTCAAGAAATACATGAAAAAAGCTCAACATCTTTAGCGATCAGGAAAATGCAAATTAAAAGTACATTGAGATTCCACCTCACCCCAGTCAGAACGCCTATCATCAAGAAAACAGCAGCAAGAATAAACATGCTGGTGTGGGCGCAGGAAAAAATCCCCTGTACGCTGATGGTGGGAATGTAAATTAACGTAGCCACCGTGGAATTTTTTCTTTGAAAAAAATCAGAATTAGAACTATCACATGATCCAGTTCTACCATTCCTGGGAATTAAGAGCAGCGTGCATTAGGGATACCTGCCCACTCATGCCTATGGCGGCTCCATTCACAGCAGCCAAGTCACGCAGTCAGCCTAGGCACCCGTCGGTTGATGAATGGGTAATAAAAATGTGGTGTATGCACATGATATGCCATAAAGAACAAAACTGTGTCATTTTCAGGAAAACAGGTGGAACTACAGATCATCATGTTATGCAGAATGAGCCAGACTCAGAAAGGTAAAAACTCCAGGGAGGGGAGACCTGGAAATAGAAGGGGATTGGAGTGAGGGTGGAGGGGATAAGGGGATGTTAGGGATGAGCACAATCAAAGAGTATTACACACGTATATAAAAGGGTCACGGCGAAACCCATTATTTTGTATGATGAACATGCTAATGAAAAATTAGAAAATAAGACGGTGTCCCTAGAGGCCTCTGGCAAAAGCCAACAGAAAGAATTCAGTTTCATTCCAACCTTTGGAAACCCACCCTCCTTGCGGTTCTTTTCCTGTCTGTGCCAAACTGTCTTCAGACAGACTGATTCAATTATACCTCTGCTGGTTTTTTGTTTGTTTTGTGGTACTAGGAGTTGAACCCAGGGCCTTGCACCTGCATGCTCTACAAGTGCTGGACCACTGAGCTGCACCCCCAGCCCATTTCTTTATTTTTTGAGACAGGGTCTCATTAAGTTACGCAGACTGCCTCTGGTCTCGAACTTGCAATCCTCCTGCCTCTGCCTCCCCAGCCACTGGGATTACAGGCGTGCGCCACCGCGCCCGGATCCCTCTGCTGTTTCTTCAGCTCCTGCTCCTAAAGCAGCTGCCCTCCCATGGGGTTTTTCTTGGAAAGAGAGTCACACTTCACAATGTCCTCTCAGAACTGGCCCTCTAAAAGGCTTACCAAGGTGTCAGATTGACAGATATACGGAGTCCAAAACCTCACAGACCAAAGTGTTCTGCAGGTTAAGGACTGTGTTAGCCACCCTGGACTACCAGCTGAGTACCACCTCGCTCCTTCATCTCTGAGTCCCTGGGTCCAGGAAATGATTAAAAGCAGCAAGATGCAAAACCCCAGGGAGGGCTCACGTGATCCAGCTGTGCACAATTCAGACACTGGCCTTGAGAGGACAAGAAAACAAGAAATAAAGTAAATATGGCCATTGCTTCAGTCTCTTGCCTAAGACAAGAATGGACAAAAATTCAAAATTATAAATAAATTAAAGATGACTTCGTAGGAAACTTATAAACTAGATGTCAGGAAACTTTTAAACACTATCTGGGATACACCAGTGGCTCAAGACCTGTCCTCTCTTTTCTATAAATAAACGTCTCATGTAGGAAACCTAGAAAAATAAACTGAACTGGGAAACTGCCAAGCTAGGAAGTCTCCAGCTGGCGGCTCGGCATTTTCAAAAAGCCTTGGAAGGTAAACGAGCAAGAAATGGAAAGGACTTCTGGCCACCCCAACTAAACACCAGACCCCCTGGAAGTCACGGAGAGCCCCTGTTCCGTCCGCATCAGGAGCCGGTGACTAAAAACAGGCGCAGACTCTGCAGGGGAAAAGCGCTACCGTGGTTCAGACACCAAAAACAACCGTCCGGAGCCTGTCCAGAGGGCTGCAGTCCACACAAACACTGGAACCCAACAACTGCGTCCAGACCTGGGCTTGGAACAGCCCAGAAAACCCTGGAGCTGCTACCCCGCAGGCTGACCCAGTGGCTTATAGAGATTCCTACACACACGGCTGATTGCCAGGATCACTGTCCAATCATAGTACCGATACGTGGGACAACATCATAGGATTGCACATGGCACATGTTGTATGCGGGCTACTGGGCACCGACAGCTCAGCATTGTGCCTGGGGCGCATGCCGCAGGTCCATTATGGTGTTTTGAACACCTGGCCAACACATACAGACAACAGTTCAGCATTTTTTGTTGTTGTTGTTGTTTGGGGGGGGGATTGGTCACGAATCCCTCTACACAGAACGTCAGACTAACTTGCAGAGCCAAAAACACACAAATAATGGGAGTTTCTAACAAGCCCGAGCCCCTTCCCAGGTCTTACCTGTGAGTGGTACCCAAGGGCATCGGCAGGAAAACCTCTTCATCTGTGACAGCTGCATACTTGATAGGACGGGATCGAGTTTGCAAGTAGAACCGCCTCTAAAACACGCTGTGGAGGGTTCTTTACAGAAGTCCCACAAGTTTCAGTCTGGTATTAAAATGCCTACACTATGTATAACTCAAGAAACACATGAAGAATTCGCCATGGTCTCAGAATCCCAAAAGGCCAAAGACTCTATGAGGTGGTGGTGGTTAGGTGCCATCAAATGGGGTCCGACTCACAGCAACTCTATGTACAACAGAACAACACACTCCCCAACACTGTGCCGTGCACACAGTCTGTTTTATGTGTAATCCCATTGTTGTAGACACTGTGTTAGTCCGTCTAGTTGAGGGTCTTTCTATCTGTTGACCCAGCACACTCCCAAACATGATGTCCTTCTCCAGGGATTGGTCCCTCCTGACTTCATGTCCCAAATAGATGAGACGCAGTCTGGCCATCCTTGCTTCCAAGGAACACTCTGATTGCACTTCTTACAGGATGGATCTGTTGGTTCTTTTGGCAGTCCACAGTTTATTCAATATTCATCTCCACCACCATAATTCAAAAGCATCGATTCTTTTCCTGTCTCCCTTATTTATTCATTGTCCAGGTTTAAGAAGGGACTGAAAACAACACGGATGAGTCAGGCACACCGTCTTCAATATGACATCTTTACTTTGCAACCCTTTAAAAAGGCCTTTGCAACCGCTTTTCCCAATGTCATGCCTCTTTTGATTTCTTGACTGCTGCTTCTGTGGGTGTTGATTGTAGAACCAAGCAAAGCAAAATCTTAGACACCCTCAGTCTTTTCTCCAGTTATCATGAAGTTGCATACTGACCCAGTTGTAAGGATCTTGGTCTTATTGACGTTTAGTCACAATCCATCCTGAAGGCTGCGTTCTTTGATCTTCATCAGTAAATGTTTCAAATTCTCTTCACTTTCAGCAAGCAGAGTTGTGTTATCTGCATAATGCAGGTTATTAATGAGGCTACCTCCAATCCTGATGCTGTGCTCTTCTTCATAAAGTCCAGCTTCTCAGATTATTTGCTCAGCATGGAGGTTGAAGAGATAGTGTCCTTTCACGACTTTAAACCAGGCAGCGTTTCCTTGTTCTGTTTGAACGTCTGCCTCCTGGTCCATGTACAGAAACAAAACTAATCGGAGTAGAGTCGTAGGAGTTCAAATTGACTCTTCTAAACCCTTGCCTGAACCTCCTCAATGCACCGCTGTTGGCCAGGTGGATTAGATAGGAGACACGGCCGGCACGTGCGCACAGCGTGGCTGCTATGAGGTAATCCTCGTGCAACACGGGCCGTCATGGTTGGCAATTGGCCACAGTTGTGTGAAAGCCTTAACAAGCCCCGCTGCTGGCACCCCCTGGTGGACAGAGAGGCGTTTTTCAGTTCCGCGGCCAGCCCCAAGCATCCGCCTCTGCCCCAGGCCCTCAGCCAGGACAGCTATTGAAAGTGAAGCCAAGGAAAGTCTTGAGCCAATTACAACCCGCTTAACAGAAAAAGAATTGTTAATTCCCCTTTGTATGAGTTCCCGCAGTACCGGTTTCACCCGCTTAAACGCCTAGCGATTGCTGACATAGATTTGTCTCAGATCTATAAACAATTAAGTGAGTCTGTTTCCCAGCACTTGCCAGCCCAGATTCTACGCCGATCTCAGGTCCACCTGAAGCCAGATTCTTTATTGTAATCGATTTGTGCTCACCTTTCTCTCGCACCCCAGAGAGTGAAGGCAGCCAATGTTTACTTTCCTCGCCTTGGGAAAACCAACAGTTCTCTAGGCTAGTGTCTTCTTTGGGGGTAATTAGACTTATTGAGACATTTTAAAGGACTTGAAGTCACGGAGATCATGGAAAGTAAGGCTTCATGTTATAGGGTATCAGGGATCCCCAAACTGATCGACAGGTTCATTTTGATTCTGGGAGTGTAGAGGCGGAGCACTCAGCCGTGCGTGGCGGTAACTGGAGGCCATGATTGGCTGAGCCCCGGCCAGTGGATCTCCATCTGCCCAATGGTGTGACCACCTAGGCCACAGGAAATAATGGTACCTAACACCACCAACATGGGGGGAATGGGGAAGGATGGGGAGATGTGGGAAAGGATGTGGGAGATCCTGGTCCTGAACCCCATTCTCACAAGCCCTTGAACCTCGGCTTCGGATTTGATCTCCAAATGGTGTTCCAACTATGGTTCCCCAGCCAACCCCACCATCCTGTCATAACCCCCAAAGCCCTCCCTCACTCAGCCAGTCAGCCAATCATGATACGGGCTCCTAACCAGTGCGTTCCCCTCTCTTCCTTCACACAGCTTCTGGATATCTGAGTGAGAAGAGGCTTCTCTGGGGACAGTGAGGCAGGCATTACCTAAAGCTCTCCTCCTCTAATCCTTCTCTTTCCTATTTTTCTCTGTATTAGGGGCTGAACCCAGGACCTCACACATACTTTTTGCATGTGCCCTACCACGGAGCTGCACACCCTGCCCCTTTCTTATTTTCATCTTTTTTTTTTTTTTGCAATATTGGGGGTTGAACCCAGGGCCTCGCGCCTGCATGCTTTGCAAGTGCTGGACCACTGAGCTGCACCCCCAGCCCATTTTTTAAATTTCTGAGACAGGGTCTCGCTAAATTATGCAGACTGCCTCTGGTCTCGAACTTGCGATCCTCCCGCCTCCGCCTCCGGAGCCACTGGGACTGCAGGTGTCCTCTCTTATTTTTAATCTTGAGACAGAGGCTTGCTAAGTTATGCAGGCTGCCTCTGGCCTGGTTCCTATGATCCTACTGCCCCGGGCTCCTGGAATTACAGGGACGAGCCACCGCCCTGGCCCCTTCTAATTCTTAGCTGCCAATTGGCCGTGGTTTAATTGCAGACTTCCATCCAAATTTAACTGGTCAGCATGTCTAAGAGTGCGCAGCTCCCAGGTGCTGGCCTTTGGTGGGCTTGTTGGTCTGGCCCCCGAAGAGCCTCTGGGCTGCCTCCCTCGAGTCCCAGCTTCTGTCTGTGGTCAGAGAAGCAGGCATTGCTTGACTCATCCTGCAAGACACTTGTGCTTTTCTTCCTGGCCACAATCCCCAGTGCTCCACTTTCTCTGCCGCTTTCTTCCTGACTCCCACCTAGAAAGAAAACTGACTCGAGCTGCGGGCATCTTGATACCAACCTTGACAGACTCGGAGAACTTTTTCCTCATTGTGACCTTCACCCATTATTTTTATATCCCAGGACGTCCCCTAGCCACCTAACACTCTGTAACAAGTTCCCTCAGAGAACAACTGGCAAACTCTCCCCTGATAGAATCTACTCTCAGAGGCCAGCATCCTGTCTAACCAGGGACACTTTCTCGATCACTTACACAGAAAACATAAAAGATTTCCCAGCAAGGACATCTGACTGCCTGTGTTTCTCCTGTGGAGGTCAGGTCACCAAGTTAGGTAAAAACATGTCGGCGAGGCATTTTCTGCTCTGTGGCTCTTCCTTTTCCAATTAAAAAAAAAAAATGTCATGCAGCTCTTCCTCCTTCCTCATATGAGGCTGCATGGATTGAATATGGTAATGAGTGTCAGAGTGCTTAGCAAACTGCAAATCTAAGGTGTTATTTTTCCCTTGGTGAAAGTAAATATCGGTCGTACGTCTCTGCAGGAGTCTAAAAGTTTGGAGTTTTCATCAAAGGCGAATTTACCAGTATTTATTGAGCCTCTTTTGTTTGCGTACATTTGCTAAGTAGTTAAGCATAAATCATCTCATTTTATCTTCATGGTAAGCCTGTGCAGAAACCGGTATTAAAACCCCCTTCACGGATAAAGAAGATCCAACCAAAACCAAGATTCAGCATCACGGAGCCGGCAAGACCTGACATGGGTGCAGGCCAGACCCAGAACTTCCTCTCCATAAAGTACTCCAAGCAACAGGTAGAGTCACACCTCTGTGCCTCCTCCCCAGCCCCCCAAATCCTCTCCCAGCCCCCCTTTCCTATCTGGGTCCAGCTTGGTGCCCATGCCCAGGTCCCTTCTCGGGGGCACAGTCCGATGCCTGGCCCTGCTTGGTGACTCCATAAGGTCAGGGCAGAGCTTACTCATTGTTGTTGTTGTTGTTAGGTGCCATAGAGTCGTGTCTGACTCATAGCAACCCTCATAGGGTTTTCAGTGGCTGATTGTCTCAGGATTGCCTCCAGAGTGGGTTGCCACGTCCTTCTCCTGTTTTTGCAGTGCTGGGAATCGAACTCAGGACCTCAGAGACTGCAGAGCAGCGCTCTACCAACTGTGCTAAATCCCACCCCCTACTCGTTTATACCCAGGTGACTAACCCACCTGGACTCCCTTCCAAATGAGCTCCCACATACAGGTGACTGGCCCTCACTTGCAGCTCCAGGCCAGGCCCCGCAGGTCCTCTGGGAGTGAGGCGATGGCCGGGCCACCTCTGGAGGCCACCACAGCCCAGCTCCATTGGCAGAGCAACTTCCGAGGTCTGAAAGCCCCGCAGGGCCCCATGGAAGCTGTTTGTAGGACACACGCAGAGCTTGCCCTTTTCCTACAAGTCAGCCCAGCCTGGCTCCACTCCCTTCCCAAGGGCCTCATCCACCAGGAGAGAGGAATCATGGGCTGCAGGCCAGAGGGGGCCCTTGCAAAGATGCCCAGACCTGACACTGAGACAGGAGTTTCTCTTGAGGTGCCAAGTACAGGGCTGCTGGGACCATGGACCTGGGAATAAACTCACAGGTACCCAAGGCAAGCAAGATGAAGGCAGAGTTTATTGAGAGGAAAGACAAAGCCTCCCTATGAACGGAGGGGTCCCCACTGGGTAGCTGGGTGGGGCTGTTGTCTAGGGCTGTTTATGTCTCTTTCTTTGGGTTGGACTTTTTGAGCTGCCTCAGCAGATTGGTCCTCAGTGAGGGGCCCCTGTACGTTGGCCCCGTAGAGTTAAAGGGCAGTTGTTCCTGGTGTCTCTTCCTAGAGGGTGGTTAGCGAGGTGACTGCTGGCCAGGACACAGGACTGGTTTCTCTGAGGAGAACGGGACTTGATCTGGTGACTGTTGACCACGTCACCACCTGTTTCCTCTGGAGAATGGGACTCAGGACAATGACAGCCATGTGGTTTTACATAGGTGACCTAAGGGGTTGCTTGGTGACTACCCTGCCTCAGTGGTTCCCCGTTTCCAGGCCCCATTCCCTGAAACTTACCAACTCCTACCAGCATGGGGGCACTTCCAAAGCTAAGCAAGATCAGCCTGATTAGTCCTTGGGTGGGAGACCACCTGGGAACACCAGGTCCTGCAAGTTAGGGAGAAGGACCCGGCAGCCCACTCCTGAAACAATCGCCTATGGAAGCTCCTATGAACAGCAGAGAAGCACTGACATAGTTCTGGGCGTGACACAGTGTTGGGAGGTGTTTTGTTCTGTTGTACATTGGGTTGCTGTGAATCAGACCTAACTTGATACTTACCTAACACCACCAATGTGAGGGGAATGGGTGAGGATGTGGGAGAGCCCTGTGTCCTGAACCCCATTCTCACAAGCCCTTGAACCTCGGCTTCAGATTTGATCTCCAAATGGGGCTCTACCTATGGCTATATTTACATATTTTATGCTTTTTAAGAAGCAGGGCCCCTGTTCCACTCTAAAATGCCCTCCTGTGTTGACACAGCAGAGGTGACAACGTGAAGAGTCTGGGGGTGTCAGAGGCGGCAGCAGGTGCCTCTTCAGCCTCTCCTCACTGCACTTCCACCCCTGCACTCAGCTGTGCCAGCCCAGGACGGCTGAGCCCAGCAGCCCCACAAGGCAGACACTGGGTCTGGCAGAGGCCCGGCCCTGGAGCTCGCCTCAGGACAGGAGAAAGGGTCATCAACCCAGCCCTCAAGTCCCCCGGCAGCCTGCCCCTTCTCTGTACACTCCACTGCCCTCCTTGGAGGGACCAGAGCCACAGCAAAGAGTGGCCAAGAGCGGGGGCAGGAGGACGGCCACATCAAGGCCACGGTTGTCTCCCCTCCCCCAGCCAAGAACCCCCGCCAGGCCCACCAGCTCCCAGGTCAGGCTCTCCCTCGGCTGGGCAGAGAGCTCAGGGGAGGCAGGGTCGGGGCCAGCCCTAACACTGGTGAAGGAATGAGGTTACTAAACTGCTTCTTCACATTTTCCCAGGGTCTGCCCAGCCTCAGCGGCTGGGTCCTCGGGGCCTCAGGCTCCCCCTGCCTGCCCAGCCAGGGGCAACCACCAAGAATTTTAAGAAGGGAACATTCTAAAGCAGTTGAAGGCAACCGTCAGGCAGCAGAGCCCAGGAGAGGCAGGGAGCGGGCCACGGGGAGCAGGCTGACGGGCAGCACGGGGAGGCGGACATCCATCGGCCTGAGAAGCGTGGGCAAAGGTGGGAGGGTGGAGGGGAGGCCACTCACTGTTTGATGGTCCCTGAGGCCAGTCCAGCCACTTTCTGTCCAATGCTGAAACCCGCAGCTGTAAGCTAACCGGCTCTTTCATTCCCCAGTAGCCAGGGCTTCCTGCTGCCTCTGGTGCTGAATTACAGGTGAACACCTAGCACCAAGATGGAGTTCACACCAACTCCTCCACTGATTTTTCTTTCTTTTTTTTTTTTTAACTGGAACAAATTAGCTACAGCAGGTTCAGAGAAGCTGGCCAATGCCAACACTGAAAAGGGACCGTGTACAAGAGACATCTGTGTACAGGCACAGTGACACGGGTCCATCTGATGGTGTGGGTGACCTGGGCACACTGAGCCAGAAAGAGCTCACAAGACATTGTAGTTCAGGATGCCCTGGGCGCCCTAGTAATGCCTGCCATGCCCCGAGGCTAAACAGCTGGTGTTTCCCTTAATGGACCATCAGGTCCACGTGACTTTGTGGCATGGGGTCTGACAGACGTGGCTGTGGTCACTCTGACATTTTACACTATTTGCTGGCTCTCCTAGGTTTGCTGCAGTTCTCTGGGCATCTCATCACAGAATTTGGGAAGAACAAACACAAACCGTTGGTTAGGAACCATGGTAGTAAGGACTAGGTCCTTACTACTGTCTGGAGTGAGAGATGGCAGGCGTGAATGTCTTGAGTCTTTATAAAACAAAACCTATTTTTAAAAGAGCCACTGAGTTACCAGCATGGTTTCTGAAATATTAGTTTTTTTTCTTGGCCCAATTATCCCAGCCTTCTTGGAAAGATTTGTCTGTAAGGAATAGGCTAGTTGACTCAAGCCCACACTGAACGTGGAACCATCTGGAAGGAGCCTGACTCCAGGGATCTCTGCATTGTCTCTCATGTACACAGAAGCTGAATCTACAAAATACACTCCACTTGAGAGCAGTCTTGTTGTTAGGTGCTGTCCAGCCGTCAAGTCAGGTCTGACTCATAGCAACCCTATGTACAATAGAACAAAAACACTCCCCAACACTGTGCCATGCCTGGCACTGTGTCAGTGCTTCTCTGCTATTCATAGGGTTTTCAGTGGCTGGTTGTTTCAGGATTGGGCGGGGGCTGCCAGGTCCCTCTCCCATTTTTGCAGTGCTTGGGATAGAACACGGGGCCACAGGATGAATAGAGCAGCACTCCGCCAACTGAACTAAACCCTGGGCCCCTTTAAAGCAATGATGGCAGAGACATCCAGCTTCAGACTCCTCCACATGACCTCCCCCTAGCCATCGTCATCTCTACTCTGTATGTCTGCTTTTGTGCCATCTCTAACAAGCCCAGAGCATTCTCAAGGCCCAAAGCGCAGGCCTCCATCTTCTCAGACCCCCTCACCTAGGTCCAGGGCTGACCGACAGAGGAGAGGGAACCCCACAGGTGCTCATGGGAACAGCTGGGAGACGCGGCCGCTACTGGGCTGTCCCTGCCATGTCAGGCTGTTGTGCTCCAGGAGGGTGGCAATGACAATAACGATCCTTTGCTGTGTTACCTGGGCTCAGTGAGGAATCCCTGAATTGGGATCAGTTTTTGCTCTTCCCAAATGGGAGCAAACGGGAAGTTCAGTCTGGGAAGCAGCTTAGACAGTCAGCTCAGCCCCAGAAAGACAGCAGACACCCAAGCTCCTCTTCCAGTTGGTTTTTCCCCGTTCTGCATGGTGTAGCGGCTGTCAGGGCGACAGGTAGTCCTGGAAGGGAGAGGGGAGGACCTTAGGTAGCCAGGGAAGAGGGAGGGAATGGGGAAGGCTCGCTGACCAGCGGGAAAGCGGAAGGGATTTTGGAAGAAGCAAGGAACACTGAGCTCTTGGTCTGAGCTTCAGAAGCCAGAGCTTCTAGAAGGGGTAATGGGTGGGATGCGCATGAGCAAAGTATGTGGTATACGTGGGTGGAGATGCCGTGATTTTGCACACTAAGTAAATAAACAAGCTGCAGCTTCTATTCAACAAAGACTCCCCAGTGCTGTCCAACCTGCACGCTGTCCACGCCACAGAGCTGGACACCTCGGGATGACCCTCTTCCTGGTGGCCACCATGATTAACTAACACAGGCAACTCTGATACCTTTGCTAAAGTCACTCCCCTAACAATTAAGCGAGTAGAATATTGGAAGCATAAAATGTGCTGTCTGTCTCCCTGGGTAGCGTCCCTTCCACTCTGACTCAGAGATGCCCCCAGCAATGTGGCAGTGCGGCTCCCCAGTGCCATCACCACCAGGCACCACACAGAAGCACCACACGGATACAGGCCACATTCACATTCTCCTCCCCCTCTCTCTCAGCACCCCGGGTGCGACGCTCTAACCCTGTGGTTTCCGGAGCCTTCCTGCAACGCATGATGGGCATCCTGCCTTGTTTTCTCTTTCTCAGATGTGGCTTAACAGCCAGCAAAGACAACTGCTGTGGCAGAGGTGGCCAGTGGGCCCCCCAGCCCCTCGGGTTTTCTCTGAGGGCCTTCCCCTTACGCACTTTGCCTCTGACCTGTCAGGAAGAGGGTCCTGAGCCCTGGCACCTCCAGCTCTTCCAGGAGACCTTGGATTTCACGCTTTAGAATGGGCTGTTATCTGCCCTGCCCACCCCCCAGCTCAGCAATCACCACACCCCAGGCTGCTGATTGCTGTCATTAGGTGCCAAGGAGTTGGTGTCTGACTCACAGGGACCCTACATACAACAGGCAAAACACTATTGGCCATGCTTCTCTGCTGTTCATGAGGTTTTCAATGGCTGATTGGCTTTTGGGGTCCTTCTCCCAAGCCTACAGCACCTGGTGTTCCCAGGCGGTCTCCCATCCAACTTCTAACCAGGCCCGACCCTGCTTAGCTTCCGAGATCTGACGGGATCGCATGCCACAGGGCTACGGGGCCAGGCTGCTGATTCTCGCTGATGAATTCCTGTTTTCCCATCCCAACCCCCCATTACCTGGCTCTCCAAGCTCCACCAGGCTCTCTCTGTCCAGTTTGCAGATCTCAGAAGCAGTGAAGAGCCACAGCATACAGAGAACTAGAGGAAAGGGGTCCAGGAGGGGAGCTTCCCAAAACAGTCCTGTCCACCCGGGAGCCCAACGAGGCGGCAGCCTGATTGCAGAGCTCTGGGCCCAGGACAGGACCTCAGGTCCAGCCTGGCCCGCACAGGCTGGGTCACACACCCTCTGTGGCCAGCGGCCAGCGCCTCAGCCAGGCCAGTCTTTCTCCTTAACCATAAAATCACAGTAAGAAATAAATATGATAAACTTTCCTCACCACTCAGGGCGGATGTTTAGATATAATCCAGGTGTTGTTGTTTGCTGTTGTCATTAGGTGCCATTGAGTCAGGTCCAATGCCTAGCAGTGCAGATATGTAGATATAATCCAAGTGTAGATACAGGCCCAGCTAATCATACATCTCGGGGGACGATTTAGTCCTGTTTGTCATACCCTAAGGGTTCTGTTTTTATTCTGTCACTTTGTGTTGCTGGCTGTAAACCACTGAATTGATTCCACAGCCCGCTAATGGTCTGTGGGACCCACAGTGGGGGACGGGCCACAGGTTCCCTCAGCCCTGCGCCCCGGCAGCATTTCATTCTCAAGGGGTTTGGAGGAAAGGTGAGAGTCTGAGTTGGTTAGCAAGGCCCCCTGGGGTCCCCATTTTACCCTGTGGGGGCTCTGGGAGCCAGGCTGCTCTGCAGTGCAGGCGATATTTGTGGCCAGTGGGGCCCAGGACACATGGCTCTCCGCGCCTGCCCTCTGTCCCTCTCATTCTGGCTCCTCCCCTCCCAACTCTTCTCTCTTCACACGTGTGGGGTACATGCGGGCTGGACATGGGGTGCCCATAGCCTCTGTGGCTGGAGGGAACAGGCAGCCTGGGGGCGTGGGGGAGGGAAGGGGCCTGTGGTGCCCCGTCCCCAGGGCAAGGGCCAGCTGGCACCATGGTGCTGGGCAGCAGCCTTCACTCCCCTTCCCCCTCCAGACCGAGGACCCTTCTTTCAGACCCTCATCTTTTCTTTCCGCCATTGCCGGCCCTGAGAATCTGGCCAAGGGCAGGCCGTCCCCCCCACCCAGATGGCCGCGGCATCCGGGTAACGTTAAGTTCTAGCTTAGAAAGGGCGAGACCTCGGGACTGGCTGGACTGGGACCTCAGGTCTCCACAGAGGAAGCCTGCAGACGCCTGGCCGTCCCTACCTCCCCACCGCCACCAGACTGCGCACCAAGGGCGGAGGCAAGGAGCCTCTGCCACCCCACCCCAGAGCCCCTGAGACGCTGGCCATCCAGCGGTGTGCAGGACAGCGGCCCTCTCCACCCTCCCAGGGTTCTCCCTGCCGTGACCTGGGAGGAGAGCAGAGGGGAAGGTGGCCGAGACGTCTCCTCTTACCCCATCTTCTGCAGACATCTGCTGGCTCAGTCATGGGCACACAACACAGACAGACAGACAAACCCAAAAGCCAGGAAACCAATCCCCAGCCCCGCCCTTAAAGAACTGGAAGAATGTTGTGAGGGGGTAGGGGGTGAACCTGAGCAATGTACACTGAAATGCGTGGATGGAAAGGCTGTACTGAGACCCAGTAAGTTGTACATTAAAAATCACCAGTAAAGAGTTTCTTTAAAAAAAAAAAAAAAGAAAGAACTGGGAGAATATACTTTGGGGGAAATATACTTTAAGAAACAAGGTTTCTCAACCACACCTTAGCATGACTTGGGAAAATTAAGACAATGGGCCTTACAGAGGTGCTTCCACTGGGAAAGCTGGAAAAAGAATGAAGCCCCGGAACGCCAGTGCCAGGAAGCCCTCCGTGCTGACACGTCTCCCCGTGGCCTCCGTGTGGCCATTGGTCTTTCACAGAGCCCGTGTCCCTCAAGGACCCCCTGCGTCTGCTCTTCTTTGCTTTTAACTCTGTATCTTGTGGTACAGGCCCACGTGCCTCTTGGACATGAACCACGTGAGGCCACGTATCCACGTTCCTGTTGTGGAGGACCCCCCCCCCTAGAAACACTGGCCGCCACAGGGTCCCCTCCACACAGGGCCTTGCAGGGCCTCTGCCAATCTGACCTACGAGGAGGAGGGTCCCAGATACTGAGCCCTGCCACCACCCTCAGAGGTCATCCATTCCAGCCTCTCTCCACTGTGGGGCTGTGGGGGGCAGCGAGGAAGTAGCTGGGGAGGCGGCGGGGAAGTGGGGTTGGGGTTCCTGCCAAGCACTGCTCTCTCCTTTCCTCCAAGAGCAGCACAGTGGGCTTCTTCCCGCCTCTGCTTCTCAGAGGCTCTCAGAGGTCCTGGGGATGCAGAGAGCCCTAGGACATATCCCTTACCCCTGCGCAGCTCCCTGGAAATCCCCTCTGAGTGAAATTCCTAAACAGGAGCCTTCTCACCAGGGAGTCCCGGGCAGCGCCCCGAGTGGCCTCACAGGGCTGGGGATGCTGCACAGGGATAGGAAGGGTCAGCCCTTCCTATGGGGGAATCCCTCCCACCCCGCTCTGCACAACTCCTGAGGTGCCCTGGCGGAACCACTCAGCTCCTCTCTTAAGCAGACCCACAGCGAGAAATACGTCCGGGGCGAGAACTGTGGCCACAGGGGAGGCCAGAGCCCAAAAGAGTCCCTCAGGACAGAGCGCAACCTACTGGGCGCCAGGCGGGCTCCTGCTTCCTACCCGACTATTATTCCACGCCTGCTCAAAGCTTACCAGCAGGCAGCAATTGGCAGCTCAAAAAGCACCGCACATGCGAGTCCCTGGGGGTCCCAGGACCCCTGGCAGACCCCTCTTGGGCGTTGGACACGATCCAGGGTGCCACAGGCTTGCAGCGGGCCTTCCCGCGTAGCCCTGCTTCTCAGCCATGTACCATAGGGAAGCCCCAGGCTGTGCCAGAGCCGCTGGGGACGAGGGGCAGAGCCCTGCAAAACCCCAGACAAAACCCCCGACCCTGAGTGCAGGAGCTGGAAGAGGAGGGACCTGTGAGGTCCCGGCCGCGGGGGATCCGCCGCTGCCTTTTCTGATCCCAAGCCCAGCTCCAAAGCAAAAGCTGGCCAGGGAAGAGGCAGGAAGCAGCCCACAGGGAGCCAGGCGCCCCATCCTCCCTGCTGCTGAAGAAACACACTTTTACCCAGGCCAGGAACGCCAAGCTCCAGGGGGCCCCAACCCGCCAAAGGGCTGGAGCCTGGGGGCAGCTGGGAATTCCCGTGAGCCCCAACTTGGACTTGCCCCATGGGTGAGACCCTGCCGCCGTCCACCCCAGCACGGGGAGGGGATGACTCCTCCCCCGCCCACCCTTTGCTCAAGGCACAGCAGAGGCCTTGTCTGGACGCTGGGGGTGCTGTAGGGGGCAGGAAAGGTGGGCAGATGCCCGGCCCTTCCTCCGCCCTGCCTCTCCCTGATGCCTCATCCACTGAGCTGCGCCTCCAGCTGTGCCCAGAGGCCACCAGGCTCCCCACAGCCCCAGGGCCACCCAGGAGGGCCTGGCCCAGCTCTGGCTGTGCTCACTGTGGCTAAGAAGCCACCCAGAGCCTCTGTGCCATTCTCTCTGCTTGTCCCCTCTTCTCTTCTGTTCCTGGGGACCGGGGGCAGGTCCAGGAGAGCGGTGGGATCTGTCCCTCCCACGCAGACGGAACAGTCACGGCCTCGCAGGCTGCAGGGGCTCCCCCAGGACAGGACGCCACCGTCCCCAAACCCTGACCGACAGGACACGCCCAGCGCCCAGCCCGAGCCTGAGGAAGGAGCGAAGGGCAGGGCAGATGGGAAAGGAATCCCAGGGGAGGCCCACACGGGCACAGAACGTCCATGGGAAGAAGGGGTCAATGACGCAAGCAATGCGCAAGCGGTCAGAAGAGGCCCAGATGGGAAGTGGGAGGGAGACGGCGGCGGAGACTCAGAAGGGCAGAGGGAGGAATCCGCTGATGTCAGTGGGCCGGGCCAGAGCCCGTGTGCGGGAATGTCACAGGGGCAGAAAGGGACGAGAGCAGATCCATCCAGACAAAGGCAAAGACGACTCATGAGGCAGGTGTTGGGCGTGTTGGCTCTCCTCCAAAAGCACAGGAAGGAGTTGTCCTTCCGGCTACGCAGGCAGGGCAGTGACTGCAGCTCCCAGGGATCAGGTGATGCCACAGGTGATGCAGCCCTGCTTTGTGAGTCCGAGAAGAAGGCCCAGGAGGGACGGCAATGGCGCGGTCCCGCCATGCCCCCCTCTGGCTTTATTTTCTCCATCCTCGGTATTCTCAGTCAAGTGGCAAGGAACGTGTCTGACAGGAGAGCCAGGCCCTGTTTCCCTCACACAGCCTAGTGCTTACTGTTCTTCCTGCCCCAGTCAGAAAGGCAGCCCTGTCACGCAATGGGACGGGGAGCACAGCACAAGGAAAATTCTCTTCCGAGTCCAAGGTCTGCGAGTCTGTCTACCCCCATGCAAGCGTATCATCTGTTTCCAAGCTTTCTAGGTGTGCAACTGGCCAGCCACTGCCCCGTTTTCGGTGAGGGGTGGCGCATGGCTTCCCCCCTTCCCAGTGTGAGTAGAAGAGGCGCATGCCACGTTCAGGTGTCCACAGGTGTGCCTGGGTGTTTTCCTCTGTGTCTCGCAAGCCTGAATGGTGGTGACAGGAGTAATGCAACCTTGAAAGCCACTGGTGGAAGGTGGCAGAGCCACGTCAGCCTGTCCCCAAGGGACGGCACCAGTCGGCGCCTCCTCCCCTGCCTGCGCTCGGACAGTCTAGAGCAGCTGCCTGGACGATGACGTGAGAGACAAGCGAGCGTCCCTTGCTGAGCCGTGGCCTTTGCTATCTGTCTGTTGTGGCAGTTTGTCTGACCCCAGCGTGGCCCTGAAGACCCGACTCTGCCTCTGTCCGCCAGCCGGGTGGCAGGACCCCCACATCCTTTCCAGAGAGAAGCAGGTGGAAATTTAAATGAAGGGTTACATGTTCACGCAATCTGGAGGCGGCGGCCTCCGCACGGTGCCCCGCCGCCGCCGAAGCTGCAGGCAGAGGCAGAAACTCATTCAAAGGAGGCTTCTGCGTGAGGACTGCTCTGCGGTGCCGCAAACACCGCGCAGGACTTACCCAGACAGACCAGCTCCCAGACAGAGAGCTGAAGAGGAACCCATCCTTGCCCCAGTGAGGGAGGCCTCGCACAGGGATAGGGATCCACAGCTGACCGCTCGGCTGTGCAGCGCACCAGCTGTAAGCACGCCTTGATTGATTCTGACTGAAGGTGTTAACGGAACTCTGCAGAGCTCAGGCCAGGGCTTCGGGGTGCCCGGCCTCACGCCGGGCTGGACACTGTGGTTACCAGAGCCAGCTGTGTGTTTCAAGTGACCTCTTAGAAAGAAAGTTGTTGTTAGGTTGCCGGCGAGTCAGGTCCGACTTTAGGCGGCAGAAGGAAACACTCCCCAACACTGTGCCGTGCCCCGCACTGTGTCAGTGCTTCTCTGGTATTCATAGGCCTTCTGGTGGGCTGCCACATCCTTCTCCCATTTTTGCCGTGCTGGGGATCGAACCCAGGGCCTCAGAGAGCACAGAGCGGTGCTCTGCCAACTTAGGTAAACCCCAGCCCCTTAGGAACAATGGAATTGTTTATTAGGCTCAAAAAAAAGCACTCGAACCCAATGCCCCAACAGGCTGTGGCCTGCCAGGACACTTGGAGAAGACAGACAAAACGCTGTTGAGGTGTATGAGAAAACCCAAGGGATTCTGGGAGAATCAATGGTGCCCCTCCTCCACCCGCCGAGCTCCCCTTCTAGAGGGGAATTGGGTCTCCAGAAGAAAACCACTGCCGTCTGCAGGGTGCAAGGCAGGATGACAGAAATGCTCAGGGAACCTGGGGCTGGGGGACGATGCCGCCTCCCAGTCAGCCATGGACCCCCGAAGGGGTTCCATTGGAAAACACACGTTAAAGCGTGTGTTGGCATATTGCACACCACAGAACCTGATACATAACCTCTGCCCACTTCCCATTAAGATATCCGGTCCTCAGGGGTCCCTCACTAACGACTTTACCCACAGTGGCTGGTGGGGAAGGATGGCCCCCTCTCAAGGCCCACAGGCCGTCCTCTTTTCAACAGGAGAACATCTTGCCCCCCCCCCCCAGAGGCCCAGGGCACCCTGCCCTACCCCGTCCCTCGGCCCCTAACCTTCTGCTGTGGGGAGGGCCGGGTCCCAGCCTTGCCGTCACCAGGGCTTTCTCCAGGCGGACAGAAGACCGCTGGTCACTGGCCGCAGCCAGCCTCACCAGGGCCCTAGGCACAGGTGTGGTGCATCCTGGGAAAGGCATTGTAGACCCAGGGGTTGGAAGGAAATGGCTGTCTCCCTCTCCACCCCCAGCGTCCCGACCTAACCCGAGGTCTCTCAGGAGGGCGACTTGGGGACTGCGAAGCCCTTGAGTCTGCTGACTGCCACTAAGGGTCCAGATGTGCCGGCTAGAGCGGAGGACGTGGCAGGGCTGTGGTACTCTTCCTGGTGAGGGGACAGTAGTGGGTCGGGGGGGAGGGCCATGGTGACATTTCAGAAGACTGCTCAGGCTGACCCCACGCACACACCCTGAAGAAGCGGAAGACAGAGAGTCCAGACAACACTTGGTGTGATTGGCGTGTCTGGGGAAGACAGCGGGGTCCGGGACATCCCCGTTCTCAATGGCAGCAGACGCCTGCAGCCCCGGCTCAGCACGAAGCCCGTTTCCATAGACGGGCAGGAACACAGGCCTGAGCTCTGGCCTTCTAAAGGCCCGAGGCCCGGAGCGCTAGCGATAAGGTGGTGTCTCAAGCTGCAGGAGACAGAGAGAGCCCCGTCCCAGGACAGGCAGGAAGGACCCGTCCAGCAGACGAGTGCCAGTCTTCACGGCAGCCTCAAGAGGAGGCTCCTGTGTCCTGACAGAACTCAGCCACTCCGACACCTAAAGAAGTGTTGAATTGCAATCACGCAGATATGTCGCGCATCCTCCCTCTTCACACAGTGCAGAGAATGTGCAAACGGCAGCATCCAAATGACACTGGTTTGGCTAGGCCTCTCTCATTTTCTATCCACTTGGGAAGTGAGACATGGGCCGCAGCAATACCATTAACGGGTCTCAGGTCCTAACATCCCAGCTAAAGGAGCTACTGCTCCACCTCTCTGCCCTGGTGTCTGGGCTGGCGGCCAGCGAGCCCAGCTGGCTGTGGCCGGCTCCAGCCCACCCCCAGACCCCCGAAAGGCATCCTTCCCTCAGCGAAAGCCCAGGAACCTAATGATAGAGGCTAAAGAAGTGCCGTGTGTCCTGGGCTTTGGGCAAACACAAGGGTGGAGGGTCTCGTTCCGGTACAGGACCGAGCAAAGGAGGAGGGGAAGGGGTCGGCAGCCACAAGAGCCACAGAGAACTCCTACCTCTGTGGCAGGACAGGGAGAGACTCCTGAACGGTCCTCACACAGGAAGACAGGCCTGAGATGCCCCTGGGCGGGGCCTTTCCGGGGTTTTTTCTTCTTCTTCTTCTTCCTCTTTTGTCTGTACGATAGGCCAATAGGTCCCTGGTACCCAGCATAGGACTCGGCACATAGTAGGTTCTCAGTAAATATTTGTGAAATGAATGAATGAGTGAGTAGACAGGTGGGCTTCTTAACAACCTGAAAGCTCCCCTGTGGGATTCGGAAGTTGAAGATGACCCAAGGTAGCGGAGCCACCATGGGGAACCCACCCCGGAGGCCAGCTGGCTCCCTCCCCAAGGGCACGCTTGTTCCTGGGGGCCAGGTCTCTATCCAGCCTCGGAAGCCCCGAAGCCAGGTTTTCTGCGGCATCCAAAACTGACAAGAGTCCAAGGGACCCTTTAGAGACAAGGGAAAGCCCTTCCTCCCTCCCAGGCATCGTCACAATGGTCCGCGAGTGCACCTGGGTGGAGCCGGCCCCTCCTCTGGGGTCTGCTGGGGTCTGCAGGCCCCTTCGGTGTGCATGACTCTTCTGCCCTTCTGGGCTTTCACTGTCTACAAGACCTTCTGGGAAATGCAGACCCAGCAGCAGGCGAGGGAAGAGGCCGGCTCTGGGGAACCCCTTGGGTGCGCCTGATGCAGCCCAGGACGCAGCAAGCCCCCGCTCAGCCTGCCCCACATCTCTGCTGCCCCACACCCCCAGCCTGCACCTCTGTGAAGCTAGCGAGACGTCCCAAGCAAGCAAGGGCCCTGAGAGGTCACCCCGACCTCTGCTTCTGGGAGCGGCCACCGGGCCTGCAAATCCATCCTCTGGGGCCAACTGCAAAACATTCTTCAAAAAAAGAGCAATCTTCTTAAAGACGTCAAGGAGATGGCAAGACGGTTGCGAGTGACTGGGCAGAGGCAGTGCCAGAGAAGAGCCCGGACCGTGGACCCCGTGTCCAAGCTGCTTCTGCCTTGAGGGCACTGAGGGATCCGGAGGGGCCGGCTCAGAAACTGAGCTGAGCCTCTGATGTGCCTGCAGGCGCTAGTTGCAGCCCAGTGCCCAGCCACCCTGAGGGGCTCCACTCTCAGAACTTGGGGGCGCCATAGTGGACCCCACCCCCTACAGATCTGCAGCCCGGCTCAACGCAACCGGGATCAAACTGAGCAGCAGCCTACGGGTGTCGATCAGAGGCAGAGAAACGCCTTACCTGGAAGACAACACTGTCTTTCTAAACCTTAGAGTATTCCTACAGAGAAAGGGCCACCATGAAGTCCTCCCTTACCAAGAGCTCCCGGCAGGTCACACACACACACACACCCCCAGCGACAAACAACGGCTGAAACCACCCCACGAGGATTGCGTCACGGAGTCTGGCCCATCAGGCAGAAACAAACCTGATCCCTTCCCAAACCTCAGTGAGGTTCCACTGTCCGCTTCTCTGGGATGAACCCGAATCGGCCGCAGGTTCCCTATGGAACCAGCTGGATCCATGCTGGAACTTTCTTACTGCAAAGCGAAGTAAATAAAATTAAAAAAAAAAAAAAAAAAAAAACGAACTGTAGCCTTTAAAACCCATTGATCTCCTCTCCCGAGTTTGTCCTTACGAGGGGCAGGCAGGAAGCCCTGCCGTCCCAGACAGGGAGTCTCACCCTTTGCGAGGGCCGCTTCCCCTGAGATGAGCTCAGATCGTGCCCCGCCTCTGGCCTTTTCCTCCTGAATGTGGCTCTGTCTCCCTCACCCACAACCAGTCCCAAGGCTGCCCGCAGCCCGGACGTGGTCTGCACCGGGCAGGCGGCGACCCCCGTCACCTCCGAGCGCTCCCAGCACCGCCGTGGGGTCTTCAGCTGCTCAGCGTCTGTCCTCGGCTTAGTGGAAGCCCTGGGGAAGCATGGAGCCAGACTCACGGTGCCCTCCCGGCTGTCCCGGTTCCCAGAACAGCACCTGGCACAGAGCAGGGGTGAACCCACAGGCTTCCCCCGAAGCCCAGGGGGCCTCCCGGCCGCGCCCTGCTCCCCTGCGGTCCTTCGGGAGCACCGACAGCCCCTCTCTTCATCCTGCTTCATTTTCCTCTTCTTTCGCCGCCTCCTTCTGCACGAGGCTTGCCCGGCGTCCGAGTGGTCTTCGCGTTTTCCGTGTGCTTTGGCGGGAAGGTGCTGGCTGGCTCCATCTTCCTCTAAAATCACCCCCAATGCCCCTCCAGGGCAGGTCCTCATATAGCCGTCATTCTCACTGTCACACGTGGCCGCTGGCTCACAGCTCAAACACAAGACCCAGGCTGGGCACAAAGAGAACCAAGTTCAGCGAAGCAGGGCGCCACGGGGAAGGCCCCCCGCAGAGGGCGGTCGGGTGACGCGGCAGACATGGAAATGGGTACACAGGGACTGTCGGAATGGCCCCGACCTTCTTAGAGAAAGAATGCTGTCTGCTGGGGGTGTGGGTGGGGGGTCGAGCGGGGCTTATGATGAAAGCGCGGTCCCAAAGCCTAACGTGGACCGCGGCAAGACTCAGAGAAGAGGAACTAGCCATGTACGACGCACGGGGGAGCCTGGCTGTTTTCATTTTGTTTGGTTGGGGGTGGGTGGGAGGAGTGGTTGAGGGGGCACAGAGGGGCGAGAGAAAAAAGAGCCTGGTGAAGGTGAACAGGAGGCTGGACACTGACCCGGCACAAAGGGACCTCCCCGTGGCAAGGGGGCAGGAGGGAGATTCCAAAGTAAGAACGTCTAAGGCGCCCTTGTGAGTGTGTGTACGTGCGTGTGTGCACCCCACAGACAAAGCCAGTCCCCCCAGGACCACCCAAGGTCCTCCATGAAGGCAAAGCACCACCCCCAAATATCTCGCATAACCAAGTTCCCACGGCATTTTACACTGGGCACCACGTACTGAGCAGGAGGCGCAGCCCGGGAGGCCCAGGTGGACCCACTGGGCCCAAGCTCCCTGGCCACCAAGGAAAGCCTGCATAGTGGAGTTGCAACTGAATTCCCGAGGTCCTGCACCCCAAGGGGGCCTGGCCCCCAGCGGGTGAGGTCGCCACTTAAACGTGTAGCTGAACTAGACGCTGACCAGAGTGACCTGCACAGGGGGCGGAGAGCACACGGCCGGTTCAGGATCCTCTGGGGAGGCGCTGGGCAGACAGGAAGGGCAGAGGCAGGCGGGCAGCCGAGAGTCTGTGAAGCCAAGTGAAGGAGTTTGGGCTTCTCATCTGCCGGCAGTGGGGAGCCACTGAAGACTTAGCAGCAGCAGGAGCGGCTGGGCCAAAGAGTGCTTGAGAAAATGCCCCTGGGAGTTGCCTCCGAGGCCCCGGGCCACCGTGAGGGGCCGCTAGAGGCCGAGAGGCCGGCTAGGAAACTCTGCAGGAGTTCAGGGCTCGCGGGTGGAGGACCGCATAGCAGCTGAGCGGGGAGGAAGGAAAGAAGGGCCGAGACTCACAGTGGCTCGAGACGTGGCCAGAATCGTGGAGCAGGAGGCCAGTGGAAGAAGGGAGAGAGAAGGGAAGGACAGACTGGCACTGAGCGGAAGATGCCGTGGGCGATGTGGTACCTGGGAGAAGAGGGGGACGGGGGATCCCCCGAGAGATGCAGTGTGAAATTCCTCAGGCATTTGTAGTCAGCCGGCCCGTGTGGATGATACTCGGGGGCTAGCCTTGTGCTCCTTCACTCTACTTGCAAAGTCTGCACTGGTCACTTTCTACATGGTGCCCTCGAAGGTTCCAGATTACTTTTCTTTTTCCTCTGCAACTATTTCCTCTTTGGGCCAACTTGTGCCGTTGCTCGGCCAGTTTCCGAGTGCTTTGTTACATTCATTGTCTCTACGGTGACATTGTCTCTGTGGTGTCCCCTGGACAGATGGGGATTCTCTGGCCCAAAGCCCTGTAATTACATCGGGTCCCATCTTTCTCTAACCCACACTGAGCTCTCTCCTCTCGCCATGCAGGACCCAGAGCCCCGCAGCCCACTTTGTTACTGTAACCGCCCCACCCAGCCCTGGCTCTGGTCTGTCAATGCCACTGCTGTTCCTGGTGGGACCCAGCAGTGGCCGGTTTTCCTCACTTGGTGGGCAGGATGCCAAGGCAAGTCTCCTCTTGAACCATCCACCTGCAGTGCCCGGTGGACCCTCCCAGGAGCAGACGGGCTCTGTCTGAACTGGAAGTTTTCCCTGCTACAGGCTGCTGAGAGAGAAAAAAGGATCCCGGCACTGTTTTCTGAAGTCTTTTTCTGCTTTTCAGAAAGACGTAGCCAAACGCCTGCCGGGCCTGCCCCCTACAGCCCAGCCAGGCTCGACGTCCTTACCGTCTTCTGGAAATCCAGACAGGGTGGCCGCCCCGGCCTGGGGAAAGTCTGCTATCCCCCTGGGTCACATGATGACCTCAGGCAGGCCTTCTGGCCTGGGGTCTCCGGGTGGTATTTAGAGCCGCGTGTGTGGCCCTCTGGCCAGGACATCCGTGTCATCACGGTGGCTGAGAGTGAGGAGCGGGGGTGACTCCCGGCCATGGCCCACACCCGCTGGGACAGAGCACAGGGGGTTGGAGGGAAGGCTCCTAGCGGCAGGGCGAGGACCGGAGCACCAGCCCCAAGTCCCAGGAGCGTACTGGAAATGCAGAATCTCAGTCTCCCATGGGAGGACATCGGGCGGCCGTGGCCTGCACGAGGGTGACTGCAGGGGTCCCCTGGGGAGCCCCTCGGGGCTGAGACGTCAGCACCCCTGTTCCTGGCTCCCCACAACGAGGGATCCCCCACCCCACAGCCGCCTGCTCCAGCTCCTCCCAGGCCTACTGGGTCCCAGGACTGAGAATTGTGCAGCAGAAGCCCCCACAGCAGGAGCGGCATCGGCCTGGGCGGCCAGGCAGGGTCGCCGCCCCCCACGCCGCCTCCTGGGCCCCTTCAGGGTGAAGGTAGAGGCTTTCTGACTTCTGGGTTCCTGGCATCTGCGCTTGCACTGCATCTGTTCTCCAGGGCTGTCCGGGAACCCAAGGATTCCTTTTGTAGTCCTGCGTCCACATCCATTCTCTGCCCTGCTCTAGTGGCCACGCCCCCCAGGCTGGACTCAGGTGGTACCTGAGGACCCCCCTGGATGTCCCCGTCCTCATCAGCAGAGGAGCCAGGAGGCAAAGGTGCCCCAGGGAGAGGTGAAGGGATGGGAGCCCCCAGCCTCCAGCTGAGTCTTGCTCAGGGGCCTGGGGATAGCTGGGCCCGGCCGGGGTGGATTTTCCCTCCTATGGTGGAAAGAGTTGAAATTCACACAAATTGCACGAGCTT
>VMDO01003322.1:129818-146027 GCA_007922755.1 Pedetes capensis
AGGGCTCTAGGGCTCAGTCCACAGGTGCTCTCTGCAGGGCGGACCTCCCAGGGCTCTAGAGCTCAGTCCACAGGTGCTTTCTGCAGGGCGGACTTCTCAAGGCTCTAGGGCTCAGTCCACAGGTGCTCTCTGCAGGGCGGACCTCTCAGGGCTCTAGGGCTCAGTCCACAGGTGCTCTCTGCAGGGCGGACCTCTCAGGGCTCTAGGACCTCGTCCCAAGGAGAACCATCAGCAGCGCAGAGGATGCAGAAGCTCTGAAGCTGGAACTCAGACAGCGTGGTCTATGACAGCGGAACAGAAATAGCCAGGCAGACACTGGGGAGCAGACACAGCTGCAAAGCCCCCCGTGATGGCTGCTTCGGTGACCCTGATCTGGGCCACTAGGGGTTGCAGGGGGTGGGGAGAGCCAGGGGTAGGAGCTGACAGCCTTGTCCAGGGCTCGGAGCCCTTAGAGCTTTCGGCTGACAGGGTCCTCGTGGGCAGCAGTTGCCTCAGCGGGCTTTGCTCAGCGTCCCAAGGACAGTCGCTGGTCTGCTCTCTGCTGGGGGACAGGGAGAGCACAGGACCAGGCCGAACTGCCGGGAGGTGACGAGGTCGGGGGCACAGAGTCGAGCGCTCAGGCAGGCTTCGCCCTCGTCCACGTTTCAGACGGTCATGTCTTCAGGAGGCCACAGGGGACGAAGGGTCCAACAGGCTGCTGAGTGCTTACGAAAGAAAGGGGGCTGAGTATCTGGAACGAGGGTGCCCCGCAAATGTGAGAGAGGGAGGAGGGAGAGACGGGTTCCCTGCCCGGGTGCAACGTTCCTTCCAGCCCCACTCTGCATCCCCGAGGCTGAACTCATTCCGCTTTTGAGAGCAGAAGTAGGGGGCTGGAGACATAGCTCAGTGGTAGAACGCCTGCCCAGCATGCACAAGACCCTGGGTTCAATCCTCAGCACTGCAAAAAACAGAAACAAAAACAAACGAAAAACAAGCAGCACCAGATGCTGTCCTCAGGAAGAGGGGGCCGAGCTTTCTGCGTGAGCAGAAGGCCCGTCTGCAGCCCCTTCTCCCTTTTGGCCAGGGACTGCACCCCCAAACCCCGCTCTCCCGTGCACCATTCCCCTAGCTCGCCTCAGAGAACTGCTTCGGAGGCCCCTGCTCCCCCAGAGCTCTCGCTGCACCTCTGGAATCACTCCGTGGACCCGGCTGAGACCGGCACCCACTCTTCTGCAGGCCTGGTCCCTGACCTTGGCCCCAAGTCCCAAGTCCCAGCCCTGGGCACCAGTACAGCACCGTGCATAGCACCCAGGCCTTCCTCGGGGTGGTGGAGGTGGGGGACGGGACACGCTAGCAGGGGAGCCAGGCAAGCTCATTCCCAAAGCCTTGATTTCCTTGCTTGGAAGTGGAAGTGGAAAGACAGAAGCTACTTTGCAGAGTCGCCGTGCCCATTAGCACCTTAGTGCCATTGCCCAGTGGTGTCGACAGTGTTTTAAGGATGTTAACACCATACCTAGGGGAGGCGCCTGCACCCGTAGCCCTGTGTCATCCGATCCCATCAGATCTCGGAAGCTAAGCAGGGCTGGGCCTCGGTAGTCCTTGGATGGGAGACCACCTGGGAACACCAGGTGCTGTAGGCTTGGGAGAAGGAGCAGGCAACCCACTCCCAAAATTCAATCAGCCATTGAATACGCTATGAACAACAGAGAAGCACTGACAATAGTGTTTCCCCTGTTGTACATAGGGCTGCTATGAGTCAGATACTGACTCGACGGCACCTAACAACAAAAACTAGGGGAGGCAGTCGCTACTGTGACTGTGACTACTGTGACTGTGAAGGTGAGGCGAGGGGATGACAGAGGCCAGGAGACTCACCTCGGCCCAGCCGGCTGGATTCTTGCCCAGGGAGTCCGGCTGTAGAGCCCAAGCTGACCTTACTACGTAAACCAGTGTCTCTGCAGTCAACGTGTATAAAGTTCTTGCCACCACCTGAAGCACCACAGAAGTTTAATAAACAGGAGCTAATGCTCTCAGTTGCCAGGGTGGAGACACCCCCAAAGTCACCAGCCCCGGCTGCTCTCCCACGCAGGCCTCAGCACCCTCCAACAGCCTCGATGGCCAGGCGCCACCTGCCCCTGTCACCTCGGTGACATAGCAGGCCCCGGCCCCCTGCCTGCAACTCCCAGAGCAGAAGCAGGGTGGGGCATAAAGCGACCTCTCCCTCACGGAGCACCCTGGGTGTGCGCCAGTCCCTCCTCCCTGCCCAGCGGGACACTGGGAATTTCGTTCTCTGGGCAAAGGGACAGAGGCCCGGCCACCAGCATGGGGCAAACGGTGGACAGAAGGAGCCTTCCCAGCCCCTGGTGCGGCTTCCGAATGGGAAGGAGATGACTCCACTTCATGAGTGACTCCATGCAGTGTGGAAGCGACTCAGCCATGGTCCTCTCTCTACTCCAGAACACTTCCAGGAACTGTTCTCCATTGGAAGTGACTCCGGCTACGAGGAGGGGAGAAAAGGATGCGGCCGCCTGCCAAGGCCCCGGGGTAACGGGAAGGAAGGATGACAGGATGGATGTCGAGACAGGTGAATCAGTAACGATCTCAGAATCCTACAACGCGGGGAAATAATCACCGCGAAGGGAAGCATGTGATCTCGAAGTGGTGGCAAGCTCAGAGCGCACCGCCACGCCCTGGATAAGACAGAGGAGGGAAGCTGCACGGTCCCCCACACAGGCGGAGGGCCCACCGTGGCGACACCGCAGGCATTGGGTGTGCTGCCCGTGAGGAGGCCAGAACTAAGTGGGAGGCCCGGCGTGAGGTTTTCCCCGGGCACAGCTGAGTCAGGGCCCGCGAGAGCCGCCCACCAGGGACCTGCATCCGCCTTCCCTCCCCACTGTGTTCCCAGGGTTGGTCTGCACCTCAAGCCCCATCCCTGCCGCCCCCCAGCCACAGGCAGCCTCTCCCGGCCCCAGGCCCCAGGAGCTGGCCATGTGCAGGACAGGAAGGGCTTGGCCTCCGGGAGACACGGCCCCCTCCCTCCCGCTGCAGACCCCTTTCCCCTGGGATGTCACGGCCTGAGCCGGGCGCTCTTGGGACACGTGACTTTCAAAAGTCTTCTCGGCGCAGAGCTAAGACATGCCACCCCGAGTACGAGGTTTTGGGGTCTCAGAAGGGAAGCTGTCCCTCCCCAGAACCCCTCACCCTCCTCCCCCCTTCAGAGAAAAGCACTGGAGAGGGCAGGAGTCTGGCGCTGAGCCCCGCCTCTGCTGGGCCACATGACCCTGTGGGGTGCCACACCTTCCAGGTCCCCCCATGTGCCCACAAGATGAAGGCCGTTGCCACCTCGTTGCTGGGACTGGGAAGACGGTAAATGCTCGGCCAGTAGGAGCCGTTTTCTTGTGGAGCGCTAAGGAGAGGGGCACTGGCCAAGAACAACCCCTGAACCCAGGGGACTGACCACATACCCGTCAAGTCCGTCCAGGGTAAACTCCCACCCAGAGCACCAGCAGAAGAGCCCTGGGCACAGGGGAGGACCCCAAACCTCCCGGGGTGACCCCAGGCTCCCCCGCACAAGCCACCTTCCACTCACACTTCACAGAGCAGACGTTCTCGTGATCACAGTTGGCAAGGGAGCAGGCTCAGCCCCCATCAATGACCTGGAGAGTGGGGGTTGATGGTCCCCAAGCGGCAGGCGGGAATCACATAGCAAGCAGGGTCTAATGGCGCCCCGGCTGGTTTTCCTGCAGACCCTGTGGGTAACTCACCCAGGGTCCTCTTAGCTGCTCTCGCTGCCCGGTGCTGGGCGAGACGTTCAGACCACAGACTGCGGGCCCCTGGCGTCACCAGCAACTGATGGGAGGCCACCGAGCTCCCAGGGCATCAATGGCGCCTCAGAAAACTCATCTCCAGGAAGGCGGGGCTGGAGGACGAGCTCACCCGCTGAGGTCAGGAGACCGGACAGCCCGTTCTGGGGCGCTCTGCACGGAGAGTCCCACCCAGGTGCTCTGTGGACCCAAGACTCAGGTGGTAGCACACAGTGTGGCTGGTGACCGCCACCTGGAAGGTCCCCATCTACCCGGCTCCCAACAATGGAACATAAACTGTCTCCACCAAGAGCCTGCTGTGTACCGTACACGGAGTCCACAGCGAGGCTTCCCCAATTCTCCAGTAAATGAAAACCACAGGTTCTTGCAGCACGGGCTGCAGGTAACCGCTGTCTCTCACCCGCCCAGGGGTGCAGCTCGAGGCCCTGTGGGGCAGATCCTTCTGTGGTGCTGGTCGGGGGGCAGGAGCCGACACCTCCAAGTCCCCAACACACACAGAGTGACAGCAATGGCTTGCCTAAGAACAGAGTTAACCCAAACCCCCTTGAAGATGCAGGGAACGCTTGGTGGTTAAAACATAAAGGATTCAGACCTGCAAATTGCTGCTGCTTCCTGGCAAGCGTGCAGGAAAGCTGGGGGGGCCTCCGTCCAGGGAAGGGCATGGGGTCGCTGTTAGCAAACCCTTTCCTGCCTCTCCTTGTTGTTGTTGTTGTTGTTAGGTGCCGTAGAGTGGTGTCTGACTCACAGCGACCCTCATAGGGTTTTCAGTGGCCGACTGTTTCGGGACTGCCTCGGGAGTGGACGGCCACATCCTTCTCCCATGCTGCCTCCCCCAGGTGGAGTCCAAATCCGCTCTGCTGGTGCTTGCAGCACAGCCCTCCTCCCCTGCTCTTAGGAGCTGGTGACACCAAGGTGACAACCTCTAAAGGTGGCTTTGGCTGCCAAAGTCTCACCAGCAAGTTTGGGGCCCCGGCACACCCCCTCCAGGCCCCACTCTTTTGGGTGCTTCCCTGAGTCCGTGAAAAGGGCCTCCAAAGCCAAGTGTCTCTCTGAAGGACGCAGCCACAGGACACAGGTCAGACTTCAGGTCTCGCCAGCGGCCTTTGGGCCTGTGTTCCCGAGAAGCCTCATCGTGCAAGGCCACCCCAGCCTCCCCCAGTGAGTGCATTTATAACAAGGAAGACAGCAGTGGAGGCAAGGGCTTTGATACCATGGATGATGGGCTCCTCACCGGACCCCAGGAGCTCTTCCAGGGCACAAGGGGGCACAGGACAAGCTTTCTTTGTGTAGAAGGGGGTGCGGGAAGGACGTGTCCCCAGGCGAACGCTCAAAACCGAAGGGCAAGCTGCGGTACCAGCTGGCCCGCCACCGTGAGGAGGGACCCACCCACCTGGAGGACCTCCTTCCCCTCTCGGCTGGCTCAGCCCGGGGTCTGGGAGACCCAGCTGGCAGGAAGGTGCTCGGACAGCTCTATTCATGGCTGTGAAGGGAGAGAAGGCTAAGGACTGGACGGGCCAGGCAGATCGCACCTGCCGGCCTCTCGGTCAAGTCCAATGGCCCCACGCTAAGAAGGCTCACTTGAGAGCACCGGCGCTGGCTTCTACCCACTTAGGGGTTCGGCCAGCCTAGATGTCTCCCACATACCTTCACAGGAATCTCAGGCCAGACCAGGTGTGAGGCAAAGACCAGCTGGCACTGACAGTGCGATTGGTCCTCAGTCCCCTGCAGGCTCCCCAAGGGCCTCCAACCCCAGAGACAGCTCAGGACTAACCTGAGACTTATCCACTTCCCGAAAATGAGCAGGTGAGGCTGCAAGCGTTGTGTAAAAACAGCACATCCTTCCCAGAGCCACGTTATTCCCGGGCCATTTGTCTAAGTCAGGAGGACTCAGACACCCCTACGGGCGCCCAGCAGCCTCCTCCACAGCCCTGCGCCCCTGCTCCTCAGCGTGTCTGTCAGAAAACATGCAAGCCCAGCTCGATCCCGAGAGGCTTTATTTAAGTGCCTGTTGGTGCTGAACTTCCGCCGAGGATTCGGAAGGTCACTGTCACGGCCACTCCTGCCAGGGCTCATGGGGAGCATCCGGCAGGTGGATCCAGGGTGTTTACTCCTAGGGTGGAAGAATCCAGCCCTTCCGGGCCATCCCACTGCAGCCCCGGGACACCCAGCTCGGAGGTGGGGAGGGCCCACAGCGGCGAGGTGGCCCGGCCTCCTGGACTCAGCCCTGTGGCAGGGAGCGCCTGGGGCAGAGGAGAGAGAAAGCAGCCTGGGCTGCAGACCCTCCCTCTGGCAATAGGGGGAAGGGGAGAGGATGCATCAAGAAGGGTGCCGACAGAGCCGCCTGGAGACTGGCATCTGTGTGCATCCCGGGGGAGCCCCCTATAGCCCCTACGCCCACCGAGACTGCCCCTCAGGTCCTCAGGTCCCCAGGAGCCTGCCGATGGGAGGCGCTGGGAAGGCAGGCGTCTGCATCCAGAGGGTGTGCAGGCCCTGGAGCAAGGCCAGGAAGGGAAGAGGGCATTGAAAATAAAGCCCCCTTCCCCAAGCAGCAGTCTCCCCGGGTCCCACAGCACTGCTGCTGGGCTCACAGATGCCTGTCAGTCACAGCACTGTGGGAGAGGAGTGGAGGGGGAGCCTCCTTCAGCCTCAGAAGTCGGCCAGAGGCCCCGCTCTGGAAGGGCACCTCTGTGCACCTCGCTCCGAGGTGAGGCACCCACCTGGCATCCCCACACACACCAGAAGGGCCTCCGGGGTCCGGGCAGGTCCCCGGTCCAGCCAGAGTTCCTGCCGGTGTTCTTTATCTTCAGCCCCCCAAACCCCCATTCGTTTAAATGAACACAGCGATCTTTCAGAATTGTATTCCAAAGACAGGGGACGCATCCGCAACAGGGCGGAGAGACACAAAGCACGGAAGTATCGCACCTGGGGTTCCATCCCTGGAGAGGAGACACGGCTCCCCAGGGGCACCCCACCACACAAGCACCCCTTCTGCTCCCTGCCGTCTGAGTTCGCGATTCCCTGTGACCTAGCCATCCCCACTTCCGCTGAACCCCTCCGAGAAAGTGGGGGAGAGGAAGTGTCACAGCTTGTACACTCGGTGGGGGACTGGCTCTTGGCGCGTCCCCTCTGAAATGTCACAGAGCTGTCACTGAAATAAGGCCAGAACCTTGGAGCCGAAAGCCTCCTGCAGGGTCCAGACACGTGGTACAGATGAGGAGCCCCAAGCAGACAGCTGCAGATGCTGCAGGCTTGATCTTTCCGATTCTTGACCCTCCCACCTACGGCCGCTCTAGAAAAATACTGTAACTCAACCTGCTTCCACCCTGGAGCCCTGGTTGTTGTTGTTGTTAGGTGCCGTCGAGTCGGTATCAGACTCATAGCGACCCTCATAGGGTTTTCAATGGCTGACTGTTTCAGGATTGCCTTGGGAGTGGATTGCCACGTCCTTCTCCCATTTTTGCAGTGCTGGAAATTGAACTCGGGACCTCAGAGACTGTAGCGCTCTACCAACTGAGCTAAATCCCAACCCAAAGAGATTGGAGATGTAGCTCAGCGATGGTTGTTGTTGTTAGGTGCCGTCGAGTTGTGTCTGACTCGTAGCAACCCTCATAGGGTTTTCAATGGCTGTTTGGAGATTGCCTCGGGAGTGGATTGCCACATCCTTCTCCCATTTTGCGGTGCTGGGAATCGAACTTGGGACCTCAGAGACTGCAGAGCGGTGCTCTACCAACTGAGCTAAATCCCAGCCCCCTGGAACCCTTAGGAAGGCAGAAAACCTCTTAAAGGAAGGAGAAGGGGTGACAGGTCAAAGGGCAGCAGAGGTGACTGTCACGTGGTGACCTGGAAACGAGCGTGATGGTGGCATTCTGAGCAGATGCTGGGGCCCCGCTGTGGAGTCAGAGTCTAGCAATGTCTGTCTTGGTTTCAACACCTCGGACGGAAGAGACAGACGGCCTCCAGATCCCTCACACCCTGGCTGGCGCTGATCAATTCCCACAGGATGCCAACAGGCTGGAACACTGGTTTTACCTGAAAGAAAAGGAAGAATGAGAGTCAGCGCCTTCGGGCATGGGTTGGTGGGCCACGCTGTCCCCTCATCTCTATTCCTCACACAAGCCATCCTTTCAGCCCTTGGAAACTCCGCACCCCCCAGCCCCAGGGCCTTTGACGGTGCTGTCTGGAAGATGCAGTCCAGGCTCTGGGGAAAATCCTTCCCTCACCTCCCACCCAGGCTCCTTCCATAGCTCCCCACCCAGAGGCCCTAGAATACAGCCTCTTTCTTCCTCGGACCCCTCCTTCCTAGCCCTCCTACGGGTGGGTGTTGAGGCCAGGAGTCGGCAAACTGCTTCTGTAAATGTCCACGGGTGAGTATTTTAGACCTTGGAGGTCCTGCAGTCTCTGTGGCAACCACTCATTGCTGTTGTCACAACAGAACAGCAGCCACCGCCGGCGTGGGATGCGCGGGCATGGCTGTGTTCCAACGAAGCTTTATTTAAGGAGACAGAATTTGAATTGCGTATAACTTCTGCATGTCGTGAAACACCACTCTCCTTGTGATTCCTTCTCAAACATTAAAATGTAGAAATCATTCTCGGAGGGCCTCTGCCTGGTCCTGTGCCTTCACCCCACTCTACCGGGCGCCATTTATACCCCTCACACCTGTCGGGATACATGCCCAATACACACAGGTGGAGGGAAGTAGGGAGGAGGGGCTCCTCACAGCTCATCACAAGCTCCTCAGCATTCCCCACTCCTGCCACAGCAGCACTAAACCTCCCGGGCGTGGGGTGGGCAGAACCCAACCACCCTGGGGTCCTTGGGCGGTGCTGGTGGTGGTTGTTAGGTACTGTCAAATTGGGTCCAACTCACAGCGACCCTATCTATGTACAGCAAGACAAAACACTCCCAACTCTGTGCACACGATCTTGTTTAAGCCCATTGTTGCAGACACTGTGTCAATCCATCCAGTTGAGGGTCTTCCTTTTTTCATTGACCTGCCACTCTCCCAAACGTGATGTCCTTCTCCAAGGATTGGTCTCTCCTGATGACATGTCCAAAATACATAAGATGCCGTCGAGCCATCCTTGTTCCCAAGGAGCACTCTGGTTGTACTTCCTCCAGGACAGATCTGTTGGTTCTTCTTGCAGTCCATGATATAATCAATATTCGTCTACAGCACCGTAATTCAAAAGTGTCATTTCTTCTTGCGAGACGCCAACACCCTAAGTGTGCCTAGCAGCTGTGATAAGGTTCCACGGGGACCAGCAGCCCCAGGCCTATCCTCACCCCCTTCCTGCTCCACCCTGCAAAGGTCTCTGGCTGCAAACAGCACAGAAAATCCTTGTTCCCAAGGCAAGATGCCAGCCGCGGTGCCCCAGTGCAGCCACAGAAATCTCAGCGGTTTCTAATTACGCTTCTGCAGGAGGATCTGTCCACCAGAGGGTGGGAGGCAGCTGTGTGTAGCTGGGGCCACGTCATTGCCACTTGTGAGGCATGGGGCACAGACAGACCCCACCCGGTGAGAAGCTGGGCTAGCAGAGGAGGGCAGGCGCCCCACAGGCAGTGCCCACGACAGCTGCCAGGCCGCCTGCCCCATGCAGGAAGAGCCTGCATCTGCCCAGAAGGCATGACGAAACCTCCTGTAATAAACCAGAGGCTGAGGCGTGGGACATCCGCCACAAGCACACCAGGCTAACCAGGCCCAAAATACACGCCAGCGAGGTCCCCATTGCCGCCTGACACTCAGAGCCATTCCAAAGCCCCCAGGTTCTCTGCACCCTGTTTCGCCAGCATTTCTCCCCTCTAATTAGGCTTTTTAAATACAGAGCCGGGAACTCGTTTCTACAGACTCCCCAAGCCCGGCATCTGGCGTGAGCGCCAGAGGTCTCATGCCACGGATCACAGCGCCCCAGCTGCAGAAGCGTTAAAAACGGGGCTGTCAACTGAGACACCCCCTGCCTGCTTCCTCTTCCGTGACACTCCACACTTGGCTGAAAACATTGGGAAAACAAGCCAGGCTGGCCCGCACGCACAGGCTCCAAGCCACGGGATGTCATCGGAGAATGACGCAACAGGAAGAGGCAGGTTACCGCTGCCCTGGCACCTGAAACATGATTTTCCTCTTTCCACTCCATCATAAAACAGCCCTAAGTCATGAATCAACCTCACCCGATTTAAACGTATCCTGTTCCCTGGAGAGAACCAAAATATTTGGTGGAGCTATGCTTTAATAGGGAAAACAAGTCCCTGTGCAAAGACCTGCCAAGTGCAAAGACGTTCTCACAAACACAACAGCAAACACAGAACGGGTCTGGAGTGCTTGTCTTTCAAACGTGTGGATCCCAAAAGTCGTCTGCGATATGTTCAGGTAGAAAAGCGTTCCTTAACAGCCTTTGTAATCGGGTTCTGTTTCCAAAAGGAAGAAGACTCCGCAGCTGTGTGCTCACACACTCTAGTGGTTACTGATAAGTAGTGAGATTACAGATAATTTTATTTTCCCCGTTTCCTATCTGCAGTCTCTGTAATGTGCGTTACTTCTGTAACAAGTAAAGCTACAACTACTGGATCTTCCCAAGTGGTCAGTCACCTTTGGGCTGAGGACTGGAGCGGTCTTGTGTCTCGTGACTCACCTCCAAGTTCATTCCCATCTTGGTTTTATTTCAACCACAGGCAACACAGAGTTCTACTGGGAGTTGTCTGACGCTCACCTCCTCATGGTGGACAGGGAGGCGGGGCAGTGCCTGACAAGGCCAATGAATGTCTGTGGGAGGCAGCTAATGAGGGTGAAGTGACGAATCAAATGCCGTACCAAATGAGAAGGCTGACAGTTAATGTGCGAAGCATCCAATGAAGACGTTACAAAAACAGAACAGTCATCGCCCACCGAAAGCCGGAGGCGGGGTGCAGCGTTCAACTGAAAATTGAGAATGATGATAAAGAGAATCAAAGAAGCCAAGGGTGGACTGTTTGTGTAAAGTCATCGAATGAAACTTCCTGTGAGACTAAGAAAAAAGGAGAAAAGGCAAATATACTCAATGTGAAGAATGCAAAGGCAACCACGCCTACCCACATTACAAAGACTTACAAGAGTAAAATAAAAGTGTGTTGAGGACAACATTAGGACAACAGGATTGAAAACTCAGGTGAAATGAACAAACATCCCCATGAATGACAACTCACCAAAACTGACCGACGAAAAAGACAAAGACGAAAATAGTCCTGTAACTATTCTAAGAACTGAACGTCACTGGTTTGAAAAGCTCTTCACACAAAGAAAGCCCGAGCCGCAGCCAGCTTTAGCAGGCTGTGCTAAACACTCAGGGAATAAACAATTCCAAAGTGACACAAACTGTTTCAGCAAAGAGGAAAATAAGGGAACAGCGTCTACTTATTTTGAGGCTAGTACAACTTTTACCAAGGCCTAACAAATAGGCTAACGACAAAACAGGAGACCAACAGACAAGATACCAGCCACTAAGAGAGACAGGAGAGAAACCAACAGGTCAGCGGACTGGACGTAATCCTATGCATGAGTTATTTTGTGTTATGGATGAATGTTACTGATTTGATTCTTTTCAAAAGGTGGTGTTCTTTACCTGAAATGTAAATTGTAGCTAATGAGTTTTTCCGAAGTCTGCTATCTATAATCCATCAGTTTCAATATTTGATTGTTCTTTATAAAACTTAGATGTGATTCATTAACAAATTCTGTTTCCAAAACCAACATGTATGCAAACCTGATGATACAGCCATTTCTTTCAGACATGAATATAAATAAAGTAGGATTTTTAAAGTTATATATACATGTATGTGTAAAACATCTAGGAACATACCTAACAAAAATTTTAAATTTATGAACAAAAAAAATAATTAAAATTTTTTAAAAGCTCACTTATGGATAAATTTTTGAAAGCACTGAAAAATATCTTTTAACATACCAAGGAGGAAAGTATGTCCATGTTTACGGATTAGAAGAGTCAACATAAAAGTGCTGGCTCTCCGTGAACTGACCCACAGTCAGTGCCATTCCAATCAAAATCCCAAGCGTTGCCAGGTGCGGTGGCGCATGCCTGTAATCCCAGCAGCTCGGGAGGTGGAGGCAGGAGGATCGCAAGTTGGAGACCAGTGGCAGTCTGCGTAACTTCGGGAGACCCTGTCTCAAAAAGTAAAAAAATGGGCTAGGGGTGCAGCTCAGTGGTCCAGCACTTATAAAGCATTTGCTGGGTTCAATCCCCAGTACTGCAAAAAAAAAAAATTAATAATAATAATAATAATAATCTCAAGCGTTCTGTTGAATCTGAGAACTTATTTACACAGAAGAATCAAGGGCCAAAGGCAGCCAAGTTGGCCAAGCACAAGTCTCATTGGGTGCAGAGGCCTCGCCTCCCAGGCTCAGCGAAGGCAAGGGACGGGGACTCAGCCTGGTCCCTGCCCGGAGGCCTCTTCCACTTTCCCGACTCACTGGAGCCTTGTGCCAACAACCCCCCTCTCTCCCTCGGACTTGGAGCCCCCGGCCCGTCCACTGGGAATCTCATGTGTGCATCCTACATCCCAGAAGGATCTGAAGGCCACAGAGACGCTGTGCCTTCCCACAGACCAACCTTAGGCGCTCCAGGGTAAACCACACCCACACGGCACCTGCATCCTGCAGGGCTGACCTCAGAGGGGCTGCAAGAGCCATTTCCCTTGGGCGCAGGGCCCAGTGCCTGAGGCTCCTGCAGCCAAGCCCAGTAGGGAACCGGCTCATGGTCTGAAGCCCACCCTCCCCGCCTCCCCCAAAGACAACAGCGTCTGGTTTGGGATAAGCAGCCCCGAGCACCTCCCTGCCAGCCCGCCTCGCTGGGCTCTGGGTGCTGTGTGGCCTCGGGGGGGCAGAGCAGGTCGCTCCCTACGCAGGGCACCGAGGCCCAGACTGAGCAGGGGAGCGAGGACCCAGGACGCCCTGCCCCACAGTGCACGCCCAGTGCTCCCAGAGGCCCATGGCCCCCATTCCGACCCCGCAGGGCCCCCGGCCCCGCCCCGCACCTGTACTTGATGTCAAACACTGTGGTGTCCTCGTCCTCCTCATCCTCCTCGTTCAGCGGGGCCATCTCCACGCGCTCGGCCGGCGTGGTGATGATGTCGTACTTGCGGGTCCTCCTGAGCCTCTTTCCCACCCTGGAAGAGAAGAAGCACTCGGGAGACCGCAGCTGGAGGAGAGAGGGCCGGACGCAAACGCCACAGCTGCTGCCACCTGGGCCCCCTCCCGCTGTCCAAGGGCAGCCGCTGGCTCTAGCCAGGCCATGGAGGCCGCGCCCAGGACAGCTGGTAAAGACCACGGCGGCCTCCGGGCCTCAACCCAGTTGCTGACCCTGGCGGTAGGAGGTCTGGTGACCCACGGCTCTCACTCTGCACCTCCCGCCTCCTCCCCGTAGGGTAAGGGGGGTGCTTTCCAACTGCTCACAGACTGGAATCTGCCACCACGGGAGGACAGCGTGCGGCTTCAGAGCACAGAGCACAGACTACGCGATGGACTCGGGAAATGCACAGTGAGCAGAGGGCCTGAGGCCACCAAGGACCTCGCCCCTGGGTCGCCTTGACCCGCCCTGTGCTCGCCAGGAAACGAGGCGCCAGCTCTCCCTCGCCCCCTCCCACTCACTCCCCCAGACTTTGCCACCTCCTGACTTTAACACCAAACGCTCTCTGCCCTCCGTGCAGTTTGTGGAACCTCTCACCTGGCACAGCTCACCCTTGCCCATTCCACACGAGTCCAGGCCCACTTCTAACAAAGTCCTTCTAAAGCCTGACTCCCTCGGGACAGGGCTGGTTCGAGGCCACCCAGCATCCACCACCTCCCTCCTTTCCACACCTGTATCCTCCATGCCCAGCTACATTCCCAGATCCAGGAGCAGGCGGTGCAAACCCCAAGCGAGCCAATGGCTGGAGAGGAGGAGGGGGAGTAAAGGCGCCACCAAGCAGAGTCAATCATCCGTTACTAGGAAGGTTGCTACGGGGCAGGAAGGTCCCCTGCCCCCTGGCCTTGAGCCCCAGATGGTGTAGGCTGTCTGCACACCCTCCAGGGCCACAGTTTTCTTTTCTGGAATCCTGTTAACCCAGTGGCCTCCATGAAGAGACGGGACATGACAGTGTAAAGAAAATGTGCACCTTGTGTATATGGGGATAGGCAAGCCCAGAGTTCTAGAGAAGGTAGGTCGCCTGCCCACCTGAACCAAAACACACAACGCTAAGAGGAGAGAAGAGACGGCCACAGTTCTGTCACTCTGCAATGGATCCCCTGGGCCGGAGGGTCTGCGCACTCAGAGGACCTTTCAAACAGTGCTCAGGCACCCGCGTGCACTGCATAGACAAACATGGAGGCCGCGGGGCCCCAAAGACCAGCCTGGAGACAGGCGTCCTTCCATGCCCTCCCCATCAAAGCAAAACACACCAGACAGCCCACCCGTCCCCGCATCAAAGCAAAACACACCAGACAGCCCACCCGTCCTCGATCGTGGGGGCCGCAGAGTCACAGACCAGGAGTCGAGAGACCGAGGCTCGGATCCCAGCCCTGCAGCTCAGTCACGTGTGTTCTCTCGGCAAGCCGTCCACCCTGAACCTGACCTTCGCCACCGGCCTCCCTTCCTGCCAGGTGGGGCTGGGCCTTCGGGCAAGACGCTCATGGCACCTCCCAGCCCACCCACGCCTCCTGAGGTCTCCTGGGACACCCCACCAAGGAGGCCGAGTGGCCTCCTCATTCCAACTCCTCGTGGTCTCCACTCCCAGCACCAGCCCTGCCTCAGGGCGCGTCCTCACAAGGCCTCTGAGTGCGCCCAGCCTCCGGTACCACCCGCTCCGTGGCAGTGACACCAGCTGCAGCCACGAGTGCCACGCCACGCACGCGTGATCATCACAGCCTCCGGCTGGTGAGGCAGGAAGGGTTCCCAACATCAAGTCAGGACGAGGACAAGGGACAAGGGAGGGACCTGCCCCAGGAAGCAGAACTCAACTCTGCATCTCCCACGCCCCACAGCAGGGGGCAAGAAGTGCACCGAGGACTCAGGGCAGCCCCAGGCCCAAGGAGCAGGCGCTCGGTGGATACTTCCCAGGCTGCCAGCAGGGCAACCTCAAGTTCCCGTGGAAGCTGGCCAAAGTGCCGCGGGTGCTCCCCGCCCTCACAGCCGTGAGTTTTGAAATCGACCTGTCTAGATCCCCAACGAAAGTCTTCAGTATTTTGTTGTATTTCATTAAACTTGCAGATTAGCTTATGTGGCTTGGTATCTTTGTTGTTGTTTTCGGGTGTCGTCGAGTCAGGTGCAACTTTACGTACGACAGAACAAAACACTACCAAAGACTATGGCACGCACACAATCTTTCTATGTTTGAGCCCAGTGTTGCAGCCACTGTGTTTCTTCTCAGTTTGAGTTGTGCCACATCAGCAAAAGGAGGTCCCAAACACTTTGCTCCATTCCCACCATTGAGATCGACTCTACTTTGAGGAGGCAGCTGCTCCCTAGTGGTTTCTCAAATGCCTTCCAGCCTGGGGGGCTCATTTTCCGGCAGTATATCTGACAGTGCTTCTCTGCTATTCCCAGGGTTCTCAATGGCTGTTTCCAGAGTGGACTTCCGGGTCTCTCTTCCTCGTTTGTCTTAGTCTGGAAGCTCAGCTGAAACCTGCCCACCGTGGGTGGCCCTGCTGGCATCTGAGACACCAGTGGCACAGCTTTCAGCACCACAGCAACACACAAGCCCCACGGCACCACAACCTGACAGACACGGGTGGGGAGCATTAATCGCGTATGGAAGGGCACGTTGTTAGAATGCACAGAGAGCAGCTGGGAACTCCACCCGTCAGGAAGGTCTAGGCCTTAAACAGCAGCACCACCCCCCCGCCCCCAATGCCCCCAGTCCTGTTCCTCCACCTGCCAAGCGTGTTTGCCAAGGGCCGGACCCGCTCTGTTTGCCCAGGTGGCGCCAGGAGGGGGAAGCGAGACCCAAAGCAAAGAAGGCTGCCCCTGGGGCCAGCTCAGCTTCATCAGGTCAAGGGCGGCCTCCCCACCACCAGGCGACCGGGAAGCTCTGGGGTCACCGCGTTTGAGGGCACCAACCTAACAGGCCCGAGAGGTGTCTGCGAGTCACTGCCCACACTGACGGAGGTGTGAGGACACCCGCCCTCACCACCCACTGCCCCCGGGGCCCCACGTCTCCACACGCTGCCCCTCCTGGGTATCCAGGCCCCGGTTTCCCAGGGTTCCTGCTCCTTCTCCCTCCTCTTCTCCTTCTCCCTCCTCTTCTTCCTCCTCTTCCTCTTCATCTTCCTCCTCTTCTTCCTCCTCCTCCTCCTCCTTCTTCTTCCTCTTCTTCCTTTTCTTTTTCTTCCCCCTCCTCCTCCTCCTCTTCTTCTTCTTCCTTTTCTTCTTCTTCCTCCCCC